>JAIFKG010000315.1:0-38807 GCA_020351975.1 Phyllosticta ampelicida | reverse complement strand
GGCTTGGGTGTGGTTGATTCCTCGAGTCGACTGAGAGTGTGTAGCAGGAGCAGCGTGTATAGTGAGAGAGAGAACGAGACAGAGACACTTGGCATCAGACGTCACTACGGTGGCCTGGCTGAATCTTGAACCTTTGACTTGTTCAATAAATATAGTGTACTTGTTGTTGTATCTGTACAGCGCTAATCGATCTACCTTGCCTATATGATTGGTGATGGTGAACAAACTATCTATCTCTGCCGGCAGGACGTGTGGGAAACGCTTGTCCTCTCGTCAAGTGCATGTTCAAACAATCAGAGTGAACACGCTACCGGATTAATTTGGCGTCATTCGTCTGCTTCCTTCGCACTCCGGTCCTCCCCATTATCTCTTCTCTGTCTCTTTCTTCTCTGTCTCGCTGGAACCGGTCTGGCCATGTTGCCTCACGAAAGCTAGGCGAGTACGACGTACCATTGTTCTAGCCTTCCTGCAGACTCGCCTACGTACATAGATACAGCCGTGGATATGCTGTCCAATAGAGCCCACAGCAGTCAAGGCCCACCGCTTCAATCATCCGGGGCACAGTCACCCACCGGACGGACCTACATCCGCTCTCTCTCTCTCTCTCTCTTTCTATCTTTCTCGCCCCCACCATCCATGCAACCTCTTGGCCCATACCGTTTGCGTCTGGCTAAGAACTGCTTTTTTTTTTCTTTTTTTTTTTGTTCGTCCATCCTCCTGAGTTTCTCGACACTGCAGCAAGTGCAGTGCGGCCACTTCCATCACTCCACACGTCGCCGAGACGTTGTAGTTGACCATGACAAGAAAGCACCAACTAGCGGCCCAGAACCAAACCCTGCTCCACGGCCGTCTTCCGCGGACCAGGACACGGATGCTCCGAGCAAGGCGCAACACAGGCGATTTCCGCGCGCGCAGGGTAGGCAAGCGGACGTGTTGCATTTCGCCCACATCAAAGCACCCCCCCCCCCGCCTCCCCCCAAACGACAACCGAAACAGAACAAAAAGGGCATCGAGTGAAAGATTTGGGCGGAAGTAGGGGTTTGGTTGGGGGCCAAAGGGTTTGGTGACATGAGGTTCAGAAACCTAAGCGCAGTTGCTTGCAGGTTAGAGAGATGGGGGCGGGAAACACGACGAACAACCCCTCCCCCTCCCCCCTCCCCCCCAAAAAAAAAGATATTTTTGGAAGATGCTGGAGAACGAGGATGAACGAGCACCATGTTCGCCACTCGTGACCCTCTTTCTACCCCTCACCCAGCATCACTAACTTGACTCTTGAGGTGATTGGCTTTCGCTCTTGTTCATGGAGCGGCGTGTTCTTTCAAACTTTGGGGGCCAAAAAGGACTAACAGAGGGCGCGTAGAAACGCGAGTTGTATTAATAGAATTGAGACGGAGAGTAAAAGAGAGTGAGACGACAACCAAGCGTCGCGTCCGCGTGCCTCCCGGTTTTTGCTCTCATCACATTGCCTGGCTGCTTAGCTTTGCCACAGGCCGGCCGGCTGGCTGGCTGGCCGACTGGCTGGTTGGTCGACGGGGCTGCTCTCTTGGCTCGTTTGGTCGACTTCGGCATCGGCGTCTAAACAAGGTGCTGACTGTGTAAATGACGCTGAGCGGTGGTTGCCTCTGGGCGCGCGCGCACCTGTTGCACTGCTGACGGTCGAGCTGATAAAGTTCGCGACATGAGCAGATCTGAGTTTGTGAGAGGTGGTCCACACCACAGACACACACACACACACACACACAGCCGGCTAAGTCGGGCCGGGGTTCGCCGGGTTGGACGATTGGCCCTGGGCTTGGCGAAATTGCGCGCGCTGGCGCTGCTGTCGTACTGCTGGTGGTGCTGCCGCGGAGCATTAGCCAACTTGGCTCGACCTGACGAAGCCACAAACAAAAAGGTCCGTCTTGGTGTGTATTTTATGCGCGAACGTAGGGATTGGCCAAGACGGGATGTTGCCGCGTCTTGCTGAGCTAGGGTAATAAGCATCTGAGGGCGGACGCGACACCATAGGCCCAGGCACGGCGGCGGAGCGGAAAAGAGGTGTGTAACTGGAGGCGAAGTTGTCAACGTAGGCTCAGCAGTCCTAGACGCGGCGCTTAGGTCAGCTAGTCGGCTCGTTGCACAAACAAGCTTGGCGCTTGTCAATGTCGCAGAGCAGGTATCCAGTGTCCCTCAGCTTCTGTTTCGAGACGACAAGAGTTGGCGTGTAGCAGCGGAGGTGTTGGAGTGGTAGTGGGGTTGCGGACGGACTCGACCATCTGCTGGACGCCAAGCAGTCGCCAGAGATGCGGCGATCTGCAGTCGCATGCGGGTCAAACGGCCGTCAGGCGTCAGGCAACAACATGGGCGGTGAGAGACGCACTGAGGCTGGAATTGAGGGCTGGAGGTCTGCGGGAACGCAGTCATGCGACGACGTTGACCACGGCAGAGTGGATATGGGTCTCGTGTCTCGTGGACTGGGTTGCGGCGCAGAAGATGACGCCATGGGAGTGCCGCGCCGCACCGCGTAGCGCGAGCTGAGAGGGTCGAGCAAAGAGAAGAAAGGCCTGGGGTCGGACCAATCCGTAAGGGTCGGAGAGAGGATTGGAGGTCTGCGAAAAGGGCAAAAGAAAAGCGACAGGGGCAGGTCAAGGACAGGGAGCGAGCATAATGCTGTCGACACTCGGTAGCTCGAACGAGGGTGAATGGAATCTGCTGCAGCCAGAGACACTCACGTGCACTGCATCATCGGCACAAGCCACAGGCCACAGGCCTCAAGCCACAGGTCGGGAGCGACGTTATTCCGCCCCGGGCTCCAGCCTCATCTCATCGTCCCTTGGTCCCTCGGCCCTTCGGTCCCTCATGCAGTCATCCGGTTGTCCATCCACCATTCATTCATAGCTTCATTTCAACACGTCCACCATGGCGCCCTACTACTGACCTCGCCGCTTACCACCCACCTGACAGCTTCTCTGGAACCTACTGTTTCCGACACCCAAAGCCCCTGCCAAAATGCCCCTAATACAATCCACTGCATATCGATTACGGCGTTTGTCCCTAACTGCATTGTTGGCTCTATGCATATCGGGTTTGCGGTGATTTTGGAAAGGATCGCATTATCAGAATACCAACAAAGCCAGCTCAATGGCTTCCCTGTTCACATACGACCCCGATCCGCCCCGCGTGGCCTCTCCTTGGTCGACTCCGCGTTCTGTGACGCCTCAAAAGCCCAGCTCTTCGGTGGGAACCGCAGCCACTCGTAAAGCCAATGCCATGACCACCAGCGGCTTGACTCCACGCGCTGTTCTCGAGACTGATAGCGCCGTCACCAAGCTGGACGCGGAGCCGCAAGAGGGCCCGACAGAATACAAACTGCACTTGCTCCTACGTCGGCGGAGGTCGTTTACCTTTATCAGCACTGCGCGTCACGTGGCAGGATCCCATCGAACCGCCCTGGGCATCCCAACGGCTCGGATTGTGCCCGAAGTCGCCGGCGGTGCTCACACGCCGCCCAAGTCAACCTCCAGCCAGTCGCGCCAGCACCGCTTGGAGCAGCTGACAACGCAGCTGCTGTGGCGCTTGCAACAATCGTCGCCCTACCACTCGACTTCGACCAATGAGCTGGTCGTTCCTCAGCTTCCAGAAGCCACCCCTCAACTCAAGACCCAGACTCTTGCAAAGGTGCTACCCGGGTTGGAGGAAAGCCAAGGTGCCCTGTACGAGATTGGCGTCGCTGACGATGGCACCTTTGTGGGACTCGCAGAGGACGAAATGGAAGAGAGCCTCGCAAATCTCCGCGCCATGGCGGCAAGCTTGGGCTGCAGCGTCAAAGTGCTGCGCATGATTCCCGTCGGAGAGTGCACGTGGTCTGACGGCGTGGACGAAGATTGCCGCACCGGTACGCTGTGGGTTGCTGAAGCTCTTGTCAAGCCCGAAGTGGCTGGCTCAGCAACGTCTAGTCCAACTGCTCAGCCTGACCCAGTGGCTGAGTCGCTGGATCAGATGGGTCTCGAGGACAGCAAACAGCCTACTGAACAGCTCCGGTTGTCCTTGACTGGCGCCACCATGTCCGGAAAATCTAGTTTGCTGGGAAGTCTTTCTACCGCAACGCTAGATAATGGCCGGGGGAAAAGCCGTTTGAGCCTGCTCAAGCACAGACACGAAATCGTCTCTGGCATGACGAGTTCCGTTACCCAAGAACTGATTGGGTACACTATGGACCATGAATCTGGGGACCTGATCGTCATCAACTATGCATCTGGCAATTATGACTCGTGGATCGACATACACTCTGCCTGTCGGGGTGGCCGGCTCGTGTTTCTCTCCGACTCGGCCGGCCATCCAAGATATCGGCGCACCGCCGTTCGTGGACTCATGGGATGGGCTCCTCACTGGACCCTGCTATGTATGCCGGCTGATAATGACGAAGACACGTCTGGCAAAGTCGGCGCCACACCTTCTACGGAGGAGATGCTTGGTTCTGCTGCCGCAGATGTCGACCTTTCAGAGGCCCACTTGGACCTGTGCCTAAATCTCAAGATGCCTCTGATGGTTGTTATCACCAAGATGGACCTGGCTTCCAAAACAGGCTTGAAGCAGACACTGAACAAGCTCCTTTCCATGTTGAAGGCAGCAGGGAGAACACCGAGACTCATGTCTGACAGCACCACTATCACAGAGGAGGATTTGCACACTGTTCCAGCCACTGATGTGGACATGGCTCGAGCCGTTGCCGATGAACTTGCAGGTAATCCACTTGCCACAGTACCAATCATCCTGACCAGCGCTATAAGAGGAAACGGCATCCGCAAATTACATGCTCTTTTGCACGAGATCCCCATCCCTAAGCCGCTGAATTCTTCGCAGGCGAATGAAACAGAGTTAACCTCTGTAAGTCAGATTGAGCACAGCACGCAGTTCACGGCCCTGTACCACATTGAGGATATCTACAAACTCAACGTTAGCAGCAACATGGGGGCTGCCAACTCTGGAATTTCGATCATAAGCGGACACCTGCGCTACGGCGTAATCCGCCTTGGTGACGAGCTCCTCCTGGGACCCTTTCCCATCGAACGCGCCCTCGATGATAGCGACAGCAGTGGCAGTTCTCCAAAGCCTCCGGATCAGCCCACGACAAGTCGCTCGTTCCCAGGCACGCACCACTGGCACTTCAGCTTCACCTCCCGTCTAGACCCAGTGTCCACGTCGACTCAAGAGTGGCGCCGCGTGCGCATCACCTCCATCCGCAACCTGCGCCTCCCGGTGCGCACCCTGCGGTCTGGTCAAGTTGGAACCCTAGGTATCTTGCCCCTGTCTCACTTGTCCAACTCTACTATTTCCCCACCGCCCACCTCTCCCTCAGCCACGGCCACGGCGCACCAGACCCGCATCCGAAAGGGCATGGTGCTCGCCGCGGGCGCGGTCGTGCCGGCCTCCCATCGCTCCTTCGTCGCCCGGTTTGCCACGGCCGCCGTCCGCAACCTGATCGTCGGCAGCCTGGTCGTCACGTACATATCCAGCGTGCGTGCAAGCGCCAAGGTCATCGCCATTGCCATTGACGAAGATGACGAGGATAAGCGCGCGGCCAGTGGGGGCCGCAGCCGCAAAGAGGACGAAAACAACGACACATTTGGATTCTTTGGCGGCGGGGACGACGAGTACGACGTCTCTGGCTCCGACATGGACGATGCGGCTGATGGACAGGCGACGCTCGTGACATTCCAGTTTGTCGCTACGCGCGAATTCTTGGAGCCCGGCGCGCAGGTGCTGGTCATGGAGGGTGGCGGCGGCCGCGCACAAGGTCCTGTGATTGTGGCGTCGTCTTCGTCGCCTTCGACGACGAGGGTGCGTTCGGGGTCGGGTCATGCTTCTGCTGCCACTACTACTGTAGGTATTCCTGATGGAGGCAGGAGGGGCCTTGTAGGTCTTGAGGGATTCGTAGGCACTGTTTTAAAAGGGTTTGGGTAGGCCGATAACTGGGAATACTCGTTGAGCTACCTAGACATTTGGATTTAGTGGGAAGTAGTTGACGACGTTTGGTCTGCGCCCTGGCCGTATGTTTCTACTCTCGTTCCGATCATGGTGTTTCTAAGAGTTGGACTTCTGCTTGGCCTCACAAAAAACGTTTCTCTTCAGCCGTCCACTTGTGGCCGTTTCAGGCTTTGGATGAAGCGCATTCAACTCTCTTTACTCCCTCTGATATATCTCCGTCCTGTACCTCTCCTCTATCTTCGTCCACTCTTGTGCCCTACCAACGCAGCCAATTTCTCGGCCATGGGCTCCCCCCTCCCTGCAGATACTTGCTCAGTGTTGTTAAGAAGCTTCTGGGTGGAAACCATCCTACCGACGCCCACCTGTTGGATCACACCACTATCCGCGGCAAGCTTGGTGACTTCCCGCCCACCTAGGCACCGTGGTAGTTAGGTCCCGCCCAACGTGGTCCGCTGCCTGACGGTGAGCTAGCAAGGAGAGCGGCTGGTCGCGGCGAATGCCCGCCCAAAATGATCACTCCCTCCTCTCACATCAACCTGCCGTCCCCGCGCAGACCTGACCTCATCCAACCACTCCAGCCGGTTGCAAAGGAGCTTTTTCCAAGCCGCCCAAGTGGAGAAGTTTCGCGGAAGAGAACCAGACGGATGGAGGGACCCGTGTAGAAACGAGCACCGTGATTTGAACTCGGCTCCAACTGGATAAATTTTCTTGGTGCATCATTTTTCTGATCAACTTTGCTGTTTGTCGAAAAGATCACTGCGGGTGCATTTGATATGCTCGCTCATGGAATCAACTTCAAGTGGTAGGTAAAACGCCGCCATCTTTGGTTTATCCATATCTTTTGCCCAAACCACCCGAAAACTCAAGAGCTGCCTACCAACGGGAAAGAAGACCGTACACTGCTGTGCCGATATATTACAAGAAGCGAACGCCATCGTCTCTCTTTCTCTCCCCGCTACTCATCATCGACTTTGTGACGAATCTCTACGACGCTCTCGCTCAACTCCTCGCTGGATGCGCATCTCTTAGTAATCCATGCTATCGCTCGCCGCCATGGCATCCCTTGCCAAGTTGGCATCCAGTTCTGTCCTCTGGCCACCCTCCCTCTGATGGCCCAACGCGACAGTCATCTCCCTCGTCGCATGGCAGCTCAAGCTCCTCCTCTGGCTCATCCTCTCCATCTTGGTCATGCCCGTCATAAATACGAGGCGCTGGCGCTGGCTGTCTTCGGCGCCCGTCCACGGCTGCCACTCCGGGCTACCGCCGTCGCGCTCCTTGTTCGGATCCAGCTGCTTGACGAAGCTGAGCCAATACTTGCGGATGACGGGCGCCATGGCCTCGTTGGCGCCCTGTGGAAGGTATGAAGCGGGCGCCCAGTTGTCCGTGTTGTTTGGCCCCCACAACGCATATTGCTCGACGATATGCCATGTGCCGTAGCCCGCATTCTCGTCGTTTGGGTCTTGCACCGCGTAGCGATAGTTCCAGGTGGGTGCACTCAGGCCGCCGCTGTTCTTGACAATGGAGTTTTGTAGCTCATATACCATGCAGTTGGACCCAATGTCGCCGATTGCGTCAGCTGTTTGCCGCCATTTGCGTCCGGAATTGGGAAAGGTGGGCGCTGGGCGGTCGATGTAGAGGTAGTCGAGGACGTCGAGGGAGCCTTGGGTCAGCGTTCCGTCTTGCTTCTTGAGGAAGTCGTGCGCTTGTGAGTCGGTGTCTGTGCCCTGAGGTGCACCGAATCTTGCGCCCTCGTTGTTACAGAAGCCCATGATAGTGGGTACCTTGGCGAAGGAACCATCTGAGAACATGTCAAGGAGAGGCTTGGGGAACATTTGACCGTCAATGCTCGGATCGAACCAGCAGTCCTTGGTACGCAGCTCAGGTTCTGTCTTGGACCGCAGGCAGGCTACCGTGTCGACCTCGTTGGTACATTTCGTCGCGTTGAGGAGGCATTCGTACTGTTCTTGGCCTTGCTCCATGCTGCGCATCGTGACCCAGCCGCCAGACTCGACGATGGCGCCGGCGAAAGGCGGGTGCGCGTCATCTCTGTAGACGACCATGAGGAGTGCAGATGCAGACCCTCCTGCACTGATGCCATTGAGAACGATTTGATCCGAGTCGCCGCCGAACTGGGAGCTCTTAGTCCATTGTCACATGTTTGATGTGTTGTAAACACTTACCGCCTCTATGTGTTCTTTGGTCCATTCAAGGGCCTTCTTAATGTCAAGAATTCCAGCATTGAGTACCCCACTCTTCTTGATTTCTTCGCTGTGTGCAAATCCAGTAGGCCCGACACGGTAGTTGAAAGTAACCACGATGATTTCGCCGTCTTTGACTAGATTGGCTGGATTCCAGTTGGCGTCCGAGTTGGATTTAAAGCCACCACCTTGAATAAAAAACATGACTGGTACGCATGTCTTCTTGGGGTTTGCTGGGGCAAAGACTGACACGTAGAGACAGTCCTCGTCGACGTAGTAGCGGTCAGTCTTGCCTTGCACCGTCAAATCGTCGGGAGTCTGAGGCGGGCATATTGCACCATACTTCTTCAAGTCAGTATTTTTTACAAATAATTGGAATCAGACACACTTTATCGGCTTTAATCACGTCACCTTCCTGTGGAGGGTCTCGTGGAGCAGCAAAACGGTTGTCTCCAGTGGGCTTGTCTGCGTAACGCATCCCGAGCCATTTGATGACACCATCATCTTCGACTCCCTCATACCTAGCATATCCCAAATCCACGAGGGGAGAAACCGCATTGACGGTACTGGCAACCGCCAGGAGTGACACAATTGTTCTCAGCATTGAGCTGGGATTTCAAAACAACGAATGGGTAGCGTTATGGCCGAAGCGAGAATAAAAATTATTAAGACACAAAGCAATGACGACGGATGAACGAACGTCTGCGCATAGCTGGGAGTATGGGAGCGAGACCGACTCACCCTCATAAAAACATTTTGCTCCAAGGAGCAATAGGTACAGAGCAATCGCAATTAGCGAAACTGTCAGGGTTCAGGGTTACTAGCCACAGTGCCTTAACTAAGATTGGGTAGGTGATGCGGACTAGTAGGGAGGCTTAGCTTTAATTCGCGCCAGCGAACCTGTTTGCGAAATATGTGGCCTGAACCGAGCCTCATTGCATTGCCTTAGGCGCACACGCCCTTGGTCAACATGTTGTGGACTTCGACTTGAACGTTTTGCGTTCTGAACTGCCTGAAGCAGCATATGATGTGGTTTCTTCGACGAAACCGTGGTGGTAGTTAGCATTGTAAGCTCAGTACACCGTTTCAACAGCAGGAAACCCCTCGACAATGCAGATCAGCGCGCTTCCGAAGGCGGAGGAAACACATTCCAGAGAATAGTGGGTATTCACCACCCGCTGAATCGAAATAATTGACGCGCTAGATTAGACCTCCTCCGGTCGTTAAAGATCCCGAGTTGAAGCACGCCACCTATTTCGGGTCATCTGGGCGCCCCATATACTGAAAACACATGGTGATCCAGGATTTGCTTTTTTTGGAGATCGAGAAAAGAAAGAGAGCATGCATCGGTTGGATCCAGGGGACTGCCTTCTTGAGAATGGAGTAGCTGCTATATCCGAGACTTCGGTGCCGAGTCGTAGATGAAGGCATATGGTTATATGCGCAGTTTTGGTCGCTGGGCTTGTGCAGGTGCAGAGAGCAAGTTTGAGCAAACATCCCAGACAAGAGGTTTTAAAGCACAACACCTTCCTCGCCAGAAATATGGAACCTCGAAGATGCAAGTGTTGCCTTTACTGAGTAAATCTGCTTCGCCTCAAAGAGAGGTCAAACCCAGTTGAATCTGTGGATAGGGCACAATGGCTGGACAACGTCGTCCCAGCGTATACTTCACCAACCAGTTCAACTCGAGACGTAACTGTGCAATGTCAAGAGTTTTTGCGGCCTCCATCTCGGTGGCAGTGCATTCAAGCCAAACAAATCGACATACACCCGATCGTGATCATGATGTTGCGTTGTACCGGGAACTCTCGAAATAAACAAACCGTTGATGAAAATTCACACCTTCTAGATGGGTATGACGCTGTCGAGGTCCAAAAACTTGGAGACTCTGAAGCTCGTGAGAATTGAGCAGCGCCGTTTTTGATCAACTCGTCTGGCTCTTATCAGGAACAACGGGCTGATGGTCGTGGAGGAGGTTGATGGTTGGCCAAAGCAGTTGCACGGTTCACACGTAAATTGTAAGGTTAAAAGCTGCAAATGTCGACAAGGGTCCCCGATTTCTTCCGCATTGACGTACATCCCTTTGCGCTGAATGCTTGATATCGCCATGGTACGCTTGGACTGCTTCCGCAACTCGCGTTCGTTTTTGCCGATGCGACGATGGTACTTTACGATGACTGACTTTTCCAAATCTTTCGCCAGTTTCGAGAAGTCAGTCGCAAGACGTCTGAAAATTAAATTGTCGAGAAAACCCCCAATTGAGGCACGGCTCGGATTCCCATCGCACACGACAGAGGGGTGGAAAGAGTTCTCGTGCGTTTCAGAGTTCTATGCAGCGAAGATCCCGTTCCTATATAGTAGAGATGAGCACGACGACCAGTATCATCCCCTTTGAAAATAGAAGAACTCGAATTGGGCACCGAGAGATGAGGCTGTCGTGGCGCGGCCTTTGTTGTATCTTTGCTGTTCTCAGTCATAGCGGTGTTGCGTTGGTGTGATGGCCGGGTCAGTCAAGGTGGTTATGGCTAAATGGTTCATGATGGATGCTGGTGTTGAGTCCTGACAAAGTGAAGCCGGTGATGTGTAAAGCAGTGATGTTGTCGTGATGATGTTCCGGTGCATGTGGAGTTGTCAGGCAACCAGGTCGGATCCAAACCTAGGAACGAGGAAGCAGATCATGGCCCGTGCGCGCTCCAGAGCAATGTGCACACGTTGAGAGACGCGTCTTCATCCCGAGAGCTCCCTCCACAGCCACTATGCTTGCGACGACAACATATGCCCCGATAGCAATACCATGCGAGTAGACCGCTGAGCATCCAACATCGATGCCTGCATCCCCATCAAGGCGCCATGTCTCTCGATCCAAACCACCGCTCCGCCTCGCCCGCGAGCTCAGGCCGCGCCTCGCCCATTCGCTCACCTCGACGGCGCATCGAGGACGGTATGTACGTCGTGGTGCACGGCTTTTGATTTTACACGGCGCTCACTGCTCCTCCAGGTCCCTTCAGAAAAGACAAAGCATTCCGCCGATATGAAAGCAACGTGGAGCGCGCCCTCGCCCTGTTCGATACGCCCCAGCAGGAATGGGCTGACTACATTTCGTTTCTGGGGAGACTGTTGAAGGTATACCGAATTGAGCTCTTCCCGGATCTTCAATGGCACTAACAGCCCAGCCAGGCTATTCAAACACATCCTCCCGATCTTTCGGCGATACCCCACAGTGGAACCGTTGCGACGAGGCTCGCCCAGTGCTTGAATCCCTCGTTACCGTCCGGAGTTCACCAAAAAGCCCTCGAAGTCTACGCGTACACATTCTCTGTCCTCAAGACGCCAGCTCTGTCTCGCGATCTTCAAGTCTACTTTCCCGGCCTTGCTTCTGTCCTCTCGTTTGCCTCGCTCTCCGTACGGCCCGCCTTTCTTTCCCTAATTGAGTCCCACATCCTCGCGGTTGATCCGCAGGCGCTGAGGCCGGCTCTCAAGTCCATAATACTATGCTTATTACCTGGTCTGGAAGAGGAGACGGCCGAAGATTTTGAGCGGATTGTTCAAATGATGGACAAATTGCGGTTCGTGATTAGCGGGACGCAAGATCGGAAGAATGACGGGGCTGGGGATGCCCAGGACTCGTACTTTTGGCAGTGCTTCTTCCTGGCCACCATCACAAATGAGCCCCGGAGGCAGGGCGCACTTGCCTACCTTGTGCGACGTCTACCAAAGTTTGGGACACGCACACCTAGAAAAGGCTCAACGACAGGACTGGAAGATGGAGAAGAAAACGAACCTCTCTCTCTAGCTGCCGAGGCTGTAATCGCGCCGGAACCAGGCCTCCTGATACGATGCTTTGCCGCGGGGCTTGGAGACAGCCAGTTACTCATCCAAAGAGGCTACCTGGACCTTCTTGTCAACTCTCTGCCCTTGCATTCCGATGTGCTCCAGGTCAGAATTGATTTCCAGGATCTGGAGCGTTTGGTCACCGCTGCTGCCGGAGTAGTTGCGCGGAGGGACATGAGCTTGAATCGAAGGCTCTGGTCTTGGTTTCTTGGTCCCGAACCTGCTGCGGACGAGCGACCCGAGACTCCGGCAGACTCAAAGAGTGTGATATTGGACCTCAATTCCCATCATGCCATGTACTTTGCTCGCTACGGCCTCCGGCCTTTGACCAATGGAATCATGGCAATGATCAACAGTCGTGACAAATCGCCTGTTGCACGAGCACGCCCGTTTCGAGTCTGCCTATCCCTTATGGACCGCTGGGAGGTTGGTGGACTGCTAGTCCCCGCCGTCTTTCTTCCTGCGCTGGAAAGTGCAAGAGTATACGGAGAGACGGCGAGTAAAGAAGCCTTTGAGGATGTGCTACGCAGCGCAAGCATCTTCTTCGACGGAGTCGAGAGCGGTCTCATATGGGGCAAGATCTTGGAACTCTTCGATGAAGCCATTTCTGACAAGTCCCAACCTCGTAAGGAACAGCTGCGCAAACTCAAGCTGGCAAAATTTATCGTTACCCGGTTCAACGTCCGCGAGGAGGAGATGCTTCTTCACCATATCCCTTTGCTTACCTTTGTCGTGCTCAACTTCGTGAATCGTGGAACACAAGATGTGCAAGATGAGATTGGGAAAGATATCAATTCGACAAAGCTTGACATTGCCGACGTGCTTGTCCAATTCGTACCGGACCGAGTCTTTGCAAGCGACTACAATGTCAAGACGAAGAATGTTCTCAGCATCGATACGATTCGGATATTCTATGACAAGGCTCAAGGTAATATTGCATCATCTGGGCCTCTATTCAGCGGGACTCAACTCAAGGAGTCGCTTCTCCATGAAGCATGTACAATTCTCATCAATTCTCTCCGTGATCCTGTGCCTGGCAAGGTCGAGACCAGCACCAAACTCCTTTCCAGCATCTTGTCCAAGATGACGAATCCTGGCGATCAGGAGCGCGAACAGCTCTCTTCAGCTTTTCATGCATGCCTCGACGACAAACCCAGCGCATCCGAGCATTCCATCCCATTTCCTGCCATTTCGGCCATTACGACAATCATGGCAGCATTTCAAGCCAGCTGTCGGCCACGCGAATACTTTCCTCAGGACCAAACACCGGACCTGGTGAGCAAATTAGTCCGAGCAACGTGGTACTACCTGTCGCCCTTTCGGCCCAAGTACCATGTTGAAGCTGTGAGGTGCCTGTGGCAGCTTCAAGCAATGACCGCTTCCAATCATCTCGTAGAGGCTGCCATTACTTCGCTGATGCTACAAAATCCATACGAGGATAGCTCCACATTTTCTTCAGATTCAGGACGTCGGTTCGCAGTCCTTTGGGCACACACAATTCACGAGCTCAATCTCCAAGCTGAAAAAAGCGGTAGAGGTCTTTCTCGGCGACCTAGCGGCCTACCAGCGTTATCTGGCCTGGTCACGCTCGAGGGAGGTTACCAGGCTATCCTCACGAGGCCACTGTTGTTACTTTTGGACGCCCTCGCAGAAGAGGGCACGGAGCTCTTTTTCTTCGTCCGGGCATGGTTGCGGGACTTGCCAAGTCTGAACCGAGTATTTGACATCATTTTATTGCATCTGCACTCGCTCAACTGCTTCAAGTATCAGGCAACCGAAAGGCCTCAGCCTTCCTCTCAGGGACCACCCGTCATGGTGGACGACTCCAAGGAATGTCTCTACTACATGCAACACCTTCTGAATATTCTCCGTTGGTCTTCAGATTTTACTTGGATGGTACTTGCTCGAGACGTCGTTCCCATGCATGATCCAGAAGCGGGGCAAGAGAAGGAAGTTGCGTTGCAGACGCTGCTGGTGCAAACTAGCATGAGAACACTTTCAGTGGCATCGGAGCTGCCGCGGAAACCTTCGCATGTTGAGGGGCTGTACCGCACAGCAATCTCGATGCTCCGCCTAATTCTCATGAGCCCGTACGCGCTGCCGCTTAGAGAGCTCGAGCTGGAGAACTTTCTCATGGATCGCCTAGCTGCTGGAAGCCCTCATCTTCAGAGCTTGCTTCTTGATTCGACGTTGGCTGCCCTAAGACTGCGGCTGCGAGGTCTTCCGACCTCTCCTACCGAAGCAAAGCCCATGACACGACAACGACAAGATAGCATCCGCGAATCTGTAGAGAAGCAGGAATTCGAGACACCAAACGCGTCTCCCATTGCGCCCCCGCCCCAGCTTGTTGAATGCCTCAAAATTGGATTCTCTTCGCCTGAAAGTCGACTAGTCCTGGATGACTGGGTAAAGTTTTTGATAGAGGTTCTTCCGCTGTTTGCCGACACCATTTTCCAAAATTTGCTGCCCTTGTCTGAGTGCTTGGGCAAGCAAATACAGGCCACCTTTGACCAGCTCAAGGCTACATTTCATGATTCCATTTCACTCGGCTCAACCGCTCCGGAGTCGACACTCATCTCGCTCATGAATGGCCTAGAACAAATTCTGGCGAGCGCACATGACCGCTTGATCTTACAAGAAGTTAAAAGCACTGCTGCAAAGACGCCGGAGCAGCCACAGGGCTTCTTTGGGAACATGGTTTCTGGAGTATTTTCTCCTGAACATGCTCAATCCCGCTCCTCGACTGCAAATAGCCGGCTGACAGTGTTGCTCTGCTTCCAAGACACGGTCCGAAGTTGTTTCAATATCTGGTCCTGGGGCGGATATGGGTTGGAGGTTGCAAAGCAGGATATCACCTCGATTGCTTCCTTTAGCTACACCTCTCTCAGGATGCGGAATCGGGCTCGTCGCATCCTCGAGCACCTTTTCGCTGCCGAGGCCCTTGAATGTCTCGAGACTTTGGCAGTGATTTGGTGCAGCTCTCCTCGGGACAGTCCCGAGGCCAAAGCCGTGCTCAGTCTCTTGAATGTGCTCAATGGCTCGAGTCCGAAACACACAACGCCCACGATCTTCAACGCTCTATACAGCCGCACAAACCCAAATGCTTTGGAATCCCATCGCATGTCAACTCTGACGTCGAATCTGGCCGACACTGATCTTGTCGCTTTTTTGGTTGACTATACCAAATCTTTGGAGGATGATGCCATGGACGAAATCTGGCCCGACTGCTTTACCTTTTTGAGGGATGTGTTGACGAATCCCATGCCCCATCGTCAGATTCTGCCTGGATTACTGGACTTCACCGCTACCTTGGCCGAAAAGGTCGACAACACCAATTTCGGCGAGCAACGCCGCATGCGCCGTGATTTGGGTGTAAGTACTCTCCCTGGCTTTGTTGCTCTCATCTAACAGTTCTAGGATCTGTTTAACCGACTGCTCACTGCAGCCTTTACTACCCGTCCCATGGGATATCTCTCCGATTCTTCCAGCCTGTCTGTTGACAAAGTCCCCGAGGAGATGGCAAATGGAAATTCTCGATCACCCGACATGGTTAGCATCCTCGCCAACATCCTCCCCAAACTCTCCCTCGTCTTGGTGGAGCCCGACCGTATCGCCAGTGCAGCCACTGCAATTAGCACAAACATCATTGGTCCAACCGTTCGTGCCAAGGCATTTCCCGAAAATGTCTCTGCAGCTCTGTTGGATCTTTTCTATCAGATCACGCGAGTTGTCCAGGGATCAAAGGCTTGGAAGAAAGACATTGCCGACGCCTTCAACGATCCCAGATTCTTTTCCGGCGACCCGACGCTGGGAAGGAGCAAATGGCTTCCGGTCCTCCGACAATGGACGATTGCCGAAAAGGACCGCATGCCAGAGTTGCTCTCCCGCCTCTCTGCACCTACAACTGCCGGCATCATGTTTGGTGTCGGTGCCACCAGTGCCAGGCAAGAGGCAGATCGCCGCACGCAGCTCAATCTGCGCCGCATTGCTGCCGTCGTCATGGCAAACCAGGAGGATACCTTTGTTGGAAACGTTGGCGCTCTAGGTGAGAAGCTCGTTGAGCTGCTTGCCGCAACACCAGCTTCGTCCCCTTCTTCTGCCACTCGCGCAGAGGTGTTTCTCCTGCTGCGTTCGCTCATGCTGCGGCTCTCATCTACCCAGCTCGCACCTCTCTGGCCGATTGTTACATCGGAACTCACTGCAGCCCTCAGCTCACTCTTCCCCGAGACGAGTCCCATGAACAACAACGATAAGCCCGAAACCTACAATAACCTCTCCATCCTCCACGCCTGCAAGCTCCTCGACACCCTCGTCGTCATCAATCACGACGACTTTCAACTCCATGAATGGCTCTACCTCACCGACACCATCGACGCCGTCTACCGCCCCGACGGCGACTGGGCTCCTGTTGCGCTTGTCGACGAGCTCGCCGAATCACTCCAGCAAGCCGCCGCCCATACATCGGCATCACAAGACGCCGAACACCCTGGCGCCAGCTCCTCGCCGCAACCCGCCGATTCCGTCGTCCTGCCGGGAGCTGCATCAGCAGCGGGCAGTTCCACAGCCGTCGATGCGGACCCGCGCAAGCGCGTAAGCTTCCTCAATCCGGTTCTTGCCGCCGCCCGCGAGCAAGGCGTCTGGGGCGACCTGGCCGACGTCAAGGTCATGCACAAGACCGAGTTTGTCATGCGCGTTGTAAGGCCCTTCTTAGGGCAGCTGAGTATTGCGGCATTTGAAGAGACGTACGAGGGTGGACGTGTTGATTGGGATGCCGTGGATAAGGATGTCGTGGCGGATTTGTGGGAGGTCGGTGGGATAGCGTAGGGCTGTTCGCTGGGGAGAGAGCAGATGCGGACAGTGGAGGTAGTGAGCGGTTGAGTCGTTGACTATGATGTAATTTTCCTGTTGTTAATATTCAATGAGCTGTTTGATGTCTTCAATTTTTGCTCCGTGCTTCTTTGGTCCGTTTTGCAGCAGGCAGTATTAGATGTTGAAGTGGTTCACTCGGTGAAAATCGGCTTTGTCATGCGGGGGCAGCAACCATACTTACTGCGATAGAAGTAACTACTCCGACTCTCGGACAACAAGGGGGCATATGTATGTAAAGGCCATTATGCCTATGTTGACATGCGTACTTGCGAAGAGTCATCTTGAAACATAGCAGTCACCGTTATGCGTCTTTGTTGTCAAACACCTTGGTCTTGTAATGCCGGATCTCTGGATTTCATTAAACATAGGATGACTTTGGTATCATCCCAACATAAGAGAATTAGAAAGACACTCCTCACATTAAGCAAAGTTACTTGGTTATAAAAAAAAAAAAAAAGCCAGACTGCAAGCAAAGCCTTCTGTCTATTGGTATAGCAGACTACAAGTCAAAGGGCGTTTAATAGGGAACTACCATGGTCACAAGCGCGAGAATGGCGCCAGGGGTTCCAAGATCGCCCGTATGCGATGTCTTTGCGTCTATATAAACCCCAGTCAAACTCTCTCTGTGCCCCTACCTACTTGAGCCTCTCAGGGCATCTTTCGTAGACCACGTTCAGGCCGACATGCGTGACTGTAAGGTCCGTCTTTATCGCGCGACCAGCGCCTAGACATACTTTGGTTTCCCCCTTTGTAGATTCCGGAAGACGTCGTTCGGAGACAATGAAGAACAAGGCCGTCGAAAGTTACCGATCGAGGCCAAAAAAAAAAAAAAAAAACGTACTTCTACGCTTCTGATCAATGAGAACGACGGTCCGAGAGCAAAAGCTGGAAATAGTCGTGGGGGAAGGGGAAACCCTACGAAAGGGGTGGAGGAGGGGGAACGACTCCTAGTGACTTTAGTTCGGGCTTTGTAGCCGATAGAGCTCACATCCACACAGCCCATACCGTTGTCGAGTACCTCAAAGAATGAAGAATGGCGGGCTTTTATGCCTGGCTTGGTTAAGAGAGGGTGGTAGGTTTAAATAACCTCACGCTCCGTACTCCGGCTAGCTTTGCCACGTGCTGCGTATTTAGCCGCCAGTGAGGCTCCCGAGTACTCGCGAGAAGCACGTTCATCTGCTGCCGCCCTCATGACAGACACGTGGAACATCAACCCATCCTCTCGAGCCAGCGCGCGAAACTATAGCGGGACAAAAAGCAGGCGAAAAACAGAGCCCAAGATACGAACAAGCAGATAGAAAATGACGCCAACCGTGATCGTTATCGTTGGTACCATGACTTTCTTATGCTATTCAATATCCATATCAAACTAACTACCACATACTTGCTTTACCACTCTGCTCCGGTCCATCTCCCCTACAGATGCAATAATATCCGATGCGCTCTGGCCTCTACTCGCCGCTATCTTCACATTGTCTCATCTTCTCGTTTCCCCTGATGCATACCTTCCGAAACCATATCGTCAAAAAAGGCGTAAAGCGAAGAAGAGGCCAATAGACCGGCCTCTCCATCAATCCGAAATTCTCATCAAGACCCTCTCGCACCATTTCCTCACTCACCGACCACCCGCAACACCACTTCCACACCTCTTCTTCATATCATCATTCTCCTTTCCAATCGCCGTTTCGTTAGGATCGTCGGGATCGTCAATGACGTCATGTTCACCACCCACACCCATCAATTTCAACGTCGCAAGCTGACTCGCATCCAACGACGCAACCGACGAATCGGCAGTGGACTGGACCTGGCCTCTCATTGCCAATGCCATGGTATCCGTACCGATGGTATTATGACCACTAGACGCCTCCTCCGCACCGTCCCTGTTCTTTTCCGCATGCTTCGACACCGAACCCATCTGAGTCACAGCAACGGCAGACGGAGTCCTCCGTGCCGAACCAGGGCAGCTCTCCGCACGACGTCTGGACGAACTAGACGAGCCATGGCCGCTGATGCTGGGCGCAAGACGAGCGCTTGCATACGTTGAGGAGCGGCGGCTGCGCGTGCTGGGGCCGTTGCGGCTAGCGGTGCTGGTTCTGCCTCTAGCGGTAGAGGTCAGGGCGACGTGGAAAACGT
This sequence comes from Phyllosticta ampelicida, assembly GCA_020351975.1. Lineage (NCBI taxonomy): Eukaryota > Fungi > Ascomycota > Dothideomycetes > Botryosphaeriales > Phyllostictaceae > Phyllosticta > Phyllosticta ampelicida. The sequence goes on along the minus strand of JAIFKG010000315.1, from coordinate 19,809 downwards.
CCGACGACTCGGTAGGTTCGTTCGAGGAAGAAGCTCTAGGACCGAGAGTTGCAGCCGTGGTTTTGACGGCCTGGTGGGACACGGGCGCTAGCAGTGGCTGAATCTTGGGAGGGGAAGCGTCGATGCCGATACTGTTACCGCGATGCTTTGTCCTGTCTGGAGACTGTACGGTGACGTCGACTTCCACCTCTTTGACGCGCTCGAGCTCCATCTGTCTCTGGCGGTTGCCCTCACGCAGCAATACTTCTTCCCTCTCGCGCTCCCTGACAATTACCACCTCGGCATCGCCACCGCCCCCTCTCTTCTCCCTCGCTTTCTCCGCTGCAGCTGCCATCAGCAGGCTGCGACCAAGGCTAAACCAAAAGCTCTTCAACTTCTCGAGCACGCGTTTGGTGCGAAACTCCACGCGCGACATGCCCATGCCCAAACCTCCTGGGCCGCCGGGACCATCAGCAACTCTGTTGTCTCCAGATTGTCCAGTAGCAACGGGCTGCACAGCGGACGCGGCGCCAAAGCGAGATTGACTCAGGACATCAACATCGCCGACGTCAGAGCCGCTGCTACTGTCGCCAGCCTTGCCACCACCACGCAGCGGCAGCGGAAGTAAAATGGGAATTGGCAGCAGCGAAAGCGTTCCGTCCGTGCGGGAGCGCTCCTCTGATCCGACGTTTGACGGAGATTCGCGGCGTGTTGACGGCGAGAGTGTGGGCAATGGACTCAGGGGTGTGAGGTACGATGTGCTTGCGCCAGCTGCGCCGCCCGCAGAAGAACTTTCACCAGGGAGCGGAATGAGACTGGATGCCGTCTCAGCCAGGTGAGAGTGGTTCTTGCCATTCTTCCCACCAGCCCCAAGAGTCGAGGGTCCTGCGCCGGCCAGCCTCAATCGTAATCCTGTCAGCCGCTTCCTCAGTCCACCCGCACCCTTGGTCTGCGAACTGTCATCCGAGAAAAAACTTCTCACGTCATCAATGTTGATGTTGAAGCGTCCCTGTGGAGGCGTGAGGCCAGTGGTCGGATATCGATCGCCGGGGTCAACTGGGCGCGTATCGTCAAGGGAAATGGACGGGTGTGTCAAGGTCGGGTTCGGCGAAAGAGTGCGGCGAGCCAGATAAATGTGCGAGTGTGCATGATTGGGGTCAGACGGGTTGCAGACGTTGTGATGGTTCGAATGATGAGAATGGTGCGAATGCCGGTGCGAAGACATGATGCCCATTCCCATCTTACGCGTCAGCGTCCCAAGCACACTCGTACAGGGCTTGCTCCCGCCAGCAACCGACTGTCTCCGGCTGTTGTGTCTACTGTGCGTATTTTTGAAAGTGTCGTGCGTCGACGTACTGTCTGCAAGTGTGCTGTGAGATTGCGCCGTAACCGTGGGATTCTTGTCACCAGGCATGCCAATTGCAACAGCGGCGTCCTTGGTTGTCGCATTCGTAAGGCTGTACTCCGAGGAGCACGACGAAGCTAGCGAGGAGTGGTCACCATCGCGGTCACCATTGCGGTCACCATCGCGGTCGCGGATGTGAGCCTTTATCGGGAAGCTAATGTCAATGTCAATGCCCGAGGGGAACTTGACGTTGGCCAAATCCCAACTAGAGTCATCGACCGACTTTTTGCCCGCCGCTTCAATGTCGTGGCTGCGACAGAGGTGAACCGGGAGAGGCGCTTCGAGCTCTGCTAAGGGTGTCTTGCGTTTGGTCTTTTTGGCCTCCTCCTCGTCAGCCATTGAGTCCTTGCGCTCCTCTTGAGCGCTCTTGTAAGAAGTTGACGAGCTGCTCACTTCCTCGATACGATGGGAACGGTGATGAATTACGAAAGTTTCGCCTTTTTCTCTCTTCTCTTTTTCACGTAAAGTAAGCTCCTCGTAAATGTCATCGTCAACCAAGACGAGCGACATCTTTCCAGGTAGAGGACGCAACCTGCGCGAAGACTTCATATTGTTCAAAAGTCCCGGACGCTCGCCAACATGGCGCACGTCTTCAACGTCAGCCTTGAGCTCATCGTCGTCATCAATCATCTCTTCCACGTCGCCGTCGACATTATCCGAGCTACGGTACCTTTTGAGCGATGGAATCAGTTCAGAAAGACGTGCCGTGAGACCCGCCATGGATGGAACAGACAGCCGCTCCACTTCCTCGAGCAATTCCTCTGGCGAGTACGGCCTTGAAATATCGCGGGCCGACAAGGCCGTGTCGCTGCGCAGGGACCGCACCTCGGTCTCGATCTCTGCCTGCACCTTAATCTCCTTCTCATTTTCGGGCTGACACTGAGGTTGCTTCTCATCCTCAACCTTGGGCTTTGCCTTGGACACTTCGACCGTTTCAGTGACTGGAGTCTTGGGCCCAAAGTCCGGCACGCGGTCCGTCGAGTCCAAACTGGCAAAGAAGCTGCGATACTTTTCTCGAATCGGACCCAGAGAGAGGGGGCGCTCGCGCAGCAGTCCAAATTCGACATCAAAATCGGGCGGGACGCCGTCCAGCGAAAGCGTCGCACGGTCTCCAAAGGCTTCGCTCAACTTCTCCAACAAATCCATCTGGCTAAAGTGCATCGACGGAATTAGCCTCGACTCGGCGAGAACACTGCGCTTGCCACTCTTTGCTCGCTTGGGCGACTTTAAGACTGGTGCAGAAGCACGCACCGACGGTGTGCGCGACACAAAGATCTCCTCGAGTGAGGTACGACGTCCAGAGCTCCTACCAGGCAGGGGAAACTTAAAGCTCATCGAGGTACGTCGGCCCAAATCGACAGAGCTGCTAACGTCCGTAGCGGTGGCGGAGCCGCGAGAGTAGGGGAATTTGAAGTTTTGTGACGTCCGTGTTGAAGCGCGTTTGCTAAGATCTGAGAAACTCTCCTCGCACGACTCTTCCTTGACGTCTGACAGCTGACTGGGGTACCGTGGAGGGTTGGAAAGGCGCAAATCTTTTGCGATCGAGATGGTATCGGTCATCAATGAGCCGCGCGACGGGTACTCCTCATCGGCTTGGAAGCTGGTGTTGTTGACTGTCTGCTGTCGTAGTGGCCAGACCAGATGCGTCGTTGTATTGTTGCTTTCGCGGGATGTGAAGGACTTGGCCGGGACCGAGCCATTCGTCTGCGCTGTGGCGCTTCCAGGCATGCAATCCTCGCTGTACGTCACTGGACTGGGGTCGGGAGTCTCGTACGTAGAGCGCAGGATGTGATCATCGGGCTGGGGAGTATAGGTCTCAGGGGAAGGTTTGGGAGTAGGAGCGTTTGCTGCATTGACTGGTGGGGACACCTGAACATGAATTTTGCATTCTGATTGCTCATTGTGCTCTTCTTTGACTGTAGCAGAACCGAGGTCTGGTGCCGAAAATCTGGCTTCAACATCAATCTTTGGGCTCTTGAGAGTTGACAAGGACTTGGCTCGTCCAAAGAGCGAACGGGTGGTTGACTCTTCCGCGACTGACAGATCCTCTTCAGGCTCGTCTTCAATGGGATCAACGCCTGCTCCAGCCGTCTCAGAGGTGATTTCAAGTCTGACCTGAGGCTCCGAGAGCTCGTCGGCGCTGAAGCTCTCAGTGGAGTCAATCGAGCCCTGCGTGACTGGGACAGAGTATCTGACGTGGAAGTCAACCGTTGACGCACGATTGTCGTCTTGCGGCTCAGACGAGCGAGTATCGGAGCTGTGGCGCAACGGAGCGTCGTTGCCATCGTCAGTCGAGGCAACGCCAGGTCCGACTTCTGGCTGCTCCTGTGCCGTGGACATGGAATCGTGGGTTGAGTCGCTAGGCGAGGGACTGGGTGGTCGACTTGGATAGTGGCCGGGCATGAGATTTTCCGCTTTGGCTTCCACAGTGACGGTGGTCTCATTACCAGCCGTTGTCGAGGACGGCTCAATGACCGACAAAATCATCTCCCTGGTAATTCTTTTGGGAAGCGGCTCTGCAGGCAACTCGACAGCTTCGCGTGGTGGTGTGGCCACAGGCGAGCCAGCAAGCTCGAAAATCTCTCGTCCGAGTTCCTCGATGGGAGTCACAGGATGGGGGGAAGGATTCGAGATAGGGGGCGAACCGACTCTGCCTTGTCCTTCAAGAATCGTCTTGACGTGATTGACAAAGCTACCAGGAGCCACAGTTGCCATGTCCGCAGGAGCAGGGCTAGGACTCTTTGGTTCCTCGCCAGCGAAATGCTCGCTATAGTCATAATAGATCAGCTCTTCGCTGTTCCCGTGCTCATCACTTTGCGACTGCATGGTGTTGACCCTATGCGGACTGTTTGGCTGAATCATGACTGGGACCTCGTGGTGAAGCTTTGGAGTCTGAGGCGCCAGCGAGACTGCTCCAGAGGAAGGAATGTCCGACTCTGTGCGCTGGCTGAGTGAGGTGACTGATCGCATGCCCATATGCTGAGGCTTGAGCAGCATCGGTTGCGATCCAGGCTGGCCCCCTGGAGCAAGGCGACGATGCGGCATAGGTGCATCGTTGATGGGCGAGACACCCATGATGGTTGGGGTCGAACGGTTGAAGTGGGCCTGCTGGTAGGGCATGTGACCCATCTCGTGCGGTTGGAGAGGCGATATATGGATGGCATTGGCAATGGTGCCCTGATATCCTGCAGGCAAAGGCGGCATTGCATGCATCTCGGGTGACATCATTGGAAACACCGGAGAGTGTCTGGGTCTCGGAAGAGAAGAATGGCCATGATGGCGTGGCCTCCTTGACTGCAGACCCGTAACATCGCTCATTGCAGGAGATGGGGAACGATAGCCCGGACGCTTCAAGCGGGTCGGATAGCGGTAGGGAGAGCGAGGGCGTTGGACAATGTCGGGGTGCCTGAGAGAGGCGAAAGATCGAGGTTTGGACAGCTTGTGAGCCGGAGCGTAGTTTGTCGTCAGCGAGAAAGAGCGACCGTCTTTGGAAAGACGAGCTGGAGGAACGAGCGGCGAAGCCCCCGGAATGTTCATCTGCGTCGGAGAGAGCGTGTCCGGGAGAAATACAGGAGCGTTGAGGCTGTTCGTCATGGAGCGCCTGCGAGCCGAGGACGACGACGGCCGCGGGTGGTGGTTCGACATGCCATTCGTGGTCTGCGTGTGAGAGGAGCTGATTGACAGACGTGAAGAGCCATTGTTGCTGCGTCGACGATGGGCAGGGCGCATCTGCGAGGTCCTGGACGGCTTTCCAAAGGTCATGCCTGCAATATCTCCAAGCTCGGTCGAGGTGCGAAGCATACTCATGACGCCCGTCGACGACAGTAGGTCTGATTGGGCGGCTTGCTGTTTGCTACGTGCGCCCTTGGAGCTGACCGAGACGTTCGAAGCCCGGCTGGCGCGTCCGGAGACGTTGGGGTCAAGTTCGGTGAGCGGCATGGTGCCTTGCCAAAAGCGTGTATCCAACTCGAAACCAAAACCGCCGCGACAAAATGACTGCAACGAGCGACGTGTAAGGCAGGTAAAGAGAGGATGTTGATGGAGTGGAGTGTCGAATGCCAGAGGAGGAGAGGAACATCAGGAGAGTGACTGAGAGCATCACGATTTGGAAAGCGCGGCCCAAAGTGCCCTCCAAGCCAGCTGCAGCCTCAGTCCGTTTCATCCGGGGAAAAGTCGCAAGAACGAGGTGTCGAAACAGTGCAGGTGGTAGATTGAGAAAGCACATAGCTAGATTGCCGCATGTGTGGACAGTGTGATGGAGCTACGCGTCGGGGGAGGAAATAGCATGATGAATGTTTCCTAAACCGTCACGCGGCCAAGCGCATCACCTAGAGAATATTCAGCCAACAAGGAACCCGTCCAATCATGTATTTTTTGATGGGCCGCAAGGCCCATAAAGAATGCTATAAGAATTGATTCAAGCTTTTGATTTTGAGTGCGTCATTGCCATCAGCAAGGGAAATGGGGAGGAGACAGGAGCAGTTTTTCGGCGAGACCGCTCAGATGCCGTCTGCCCGAGACGCACGATGTTGCAAGTGCAAGTTGGGGAGAAATTACTGAAAGTGGCCATCTATCGGCAGCAAGCAAACTCGTCGAGATTCGTGAGCGACCGGTCGACTGACCGACCAACCAGCACCGTTACAAGAAAAAACATCCGACTGCAGCCACAAAGGTCACTACGAGTGAGAAGGGGTATCCAAAATATGTCGCAATACAAATACGAAATGCCGGATGCTACGAGGCTGTCATCTGTCTCCACCTGCTGCTCATTCAGCTTCCTCGAGGGTGGGCCCAAGCTTATTACCACCATGCCTAGAAATGCGGAAGATGTTCCGAATAGATTTCAAGCTGCTCCGCTTCTTATTGGGACTGATGTTGTTGGAACCAGAGGTGGCTGGCCGTGTCATCTCGCTCAAAGTCGAATTGGTTGCAAGTGTGCTTGTGGTAGTCGTCGACACGTTGCCGCTGATTCCTGACCGGATCGACAGGGCCGGCGGGGTGCTCCGCGGCGAGCTAGAGGGGAAGAGGGCAAATCTGGGCGTGTTGCACTGGCTCTTTTGATAGCCTGTCCCTGGCCTAGAGGACATGCTGCTACCGAGTGCAGTAACCGTGTCCGGCTTGTTCTCATCCGAAGATCTTGGCGATCCGGAAGAATAGGCCGAGTCGACCTTTGGTGAGCTGGGCCTTTCGCGTGAGAAGCGCTTGCGGAACGGATTGCTTGATCGGTTGGCAAAGGATTGTTGTGGCGGCGATTTCGCCAGGGTGGATTGGGTGGACTGAGTAGATTGGGTGGATTTAGGGCGCGAGGTGGGGGGCTTGATTTGTTGGCAAGCCTGCGATGACGGCGATGGCGAAGAGGTAAGCTGAGCGCGGGACATGGGCGCAGGTGAATGGGCAGGTGAGCGAGATTGAGGCGTGGTCGCTCTCGAGCTACCAGCTGAACCATTAATGGCATAGGGCGGTGGAATGGGCGTTTCCAGTCGTGGCTCCAGCGGCCTTTGACGCCTTTTATCTCGATGTGGCACCGGCGGAATATTTTCAGAAGACGCCACACTGCGCATGCTGCGAGCAGGACTCTTTGGTGGTAGACGAGGATTTTCGAATCTTTGCTCAATCGGGACGACATGAGACCTTTGCGGTGGCCTTGATTTCGACCTGCGGACCGTGGCTTGGCCCGTAGGACCTGGGATGACGGGGCCTGGGGCTCGTGGCAGAGGCTTGTCTCCAGGAACTGGAGTCGATCTTGGCGTCGCCCACGCAGAAGACGGAGGACTCGCAAGCCGCGGTCTCGAGTCGCCCGATCGCGAGCTGGTGGTTGATCGCGAACCCGGCCTTGCGTCTGGATCATGTGACCGGGCTGCGAGCTGGGTGTATGGTTAGCTAGCGTCGAGAGATGGTTTGAAGACCCATGACGTACCACGCTTCTTCTACTTGCAACGCCAGCCCTCTTGGATATCTCGTTCAGGATGCTGCCCAATTGGACCAATGCCACGCCGAGGTCGTTGCCTTTTTGCTGCAGGGATCTCAAGCATTCCAACCAACCCTCGGAATTCTGGCACATGGCCATATAAATGCCCATAATCTCCTCGTCCCCGTCCGCCCATCCGCATCCAATGCCTGCCAAGTACTTGGACAATTCTTGAATCGCCTCGATGCCCTTGTCGACATCCATCAACGAGTCGTTCATGGCTCTGGCCGTTCGCTCGACAATTTTCTCGATCTTTTCATTCCCGTCGACGATGCTTGTGCGAAATTGGCGGTCGTCGAGCATTATGTCGAAGATGTTGACGTGCTCTAATGGCAACCTCAGATGACTGATGCGCTCCTTGATATCGACCAGCGCCAGGTCGAAGTCCTCGGTGGCGCGCTCCAAGAAGATGTCCAACTCTTGCACATGCCTCTTGAGAATGTTGCTGACCTCCTTATCGCTTTTGGCCAGTTGTTGGTTGAGCAAATGGACGCCGAAGCTGATCTGCGCGACCAATTTCCACAGAGGGTGCCATTTGGCGGTGGGGTTCTTCTTGCGCCACTGGGCAGTGTACGAGACGCCGTAGTTGTCATCCTCCATCAGCCGTTGTCTCCTCGCCTTTGGGTCCGCGAGCGTGTCTTGATCGACGTAGTCGACCGCGCGTTGAGCTTCCACGATTGACTCGTCAAAGGCGCCCTGCATGCACGCGATGGGGTGGCGGGGGGCGCGGTCGAGCATGTCCGAGTCGTCGCAGTCTTCGTCAGAGTTCTGGGGCAGCGTGGAAGCATGGTGATGCGTCATTGTTGTCGTGATGACAGTGTTGCTGGTGTCGAAGAGGGCGACTCAATGGCAGTCACAGAGTACAAATCATGTCACGGTTGCGAGAGAGCGCGGTCGTTCGGGGGCGGGCCGGGGGTACGGTAGGGGAGCGAGCAGTAGTGGAGAGGCGTAAACGAAAGGAAACGAAACGAGCGGTGCCACGCAACTTGAGATGCAGGCCGACGACTCACGAGGATCAGGAACACAAGGTGGAGAACATGTCGCGGGGCGACTTGGGGGAAGAAAGAGACGACAGACGAGGCTGGGGAGGGGAAAAGAAGAGAAGATTATCGTGAGGTTGGAAATCAACGAGAGGAGCTATGGATGGAATGATTGATGAAGGCAGTCCTTGGTCGACGCTGGTCTGGTCTATTCGTGTAGCCGGGGGTGGCCGCCGGGCCCTAGAGTGCCTCCAGCTCCAGCTCATCACAACGTCCTCTTCTCGGCCCCCGTCGCGCTTAAGAACCGTCAACACAAGACTGCCCTCTGTCACCCGCTGACGTCCGCATCTTATTCCCACTGCTGTTCCTGCACAGCCCGTTGCTCTGGGCCTGTTTCACTGCTCCTATAACGTAGCCCTGTGTCGCCCTAGTTTGCGCTTCGAAACGCGTCGAGCTCGATCCTGCCGAGCCTCTTGCTCCTCATCCATTTCCGACACAGTCTGTGCACACTCATAACACTGTCAGGGCACTCCACATTTGTTTCCACCAACGCCAGGCCATGTTATATAGGTTGCGAGCCCTCTTGCGAAGGTCTCCCTTACTGCTATCCATACAAAATAATTTCATAAGGAAGAAAGAAGGAAGATTCAAAGGGAACGAGTTAGACGGAGAGAGCAGCCACCGCATATGCCCGCGCTTGCCTTGCATTGCCAGCATTTTCCCGGCCCAGTGAACAAAAAAGACAGTCAAAAAGAACAGATAGACTCTGGCACATCCTTGCCAGAATAAGTCCGCCCGCAGCACAAACCTTGCTACTGCCCGTCCCGCCCTCCGGAGCCCCGGCCCGCTCGGCGCACCCAACTCTGCTCAACGCCTGGCCAGATACAAAGCAGCCCCGTCCACAAACTTGCCTGAAAAACTATATATAAGGTACATGGGGGGCACAGAGTCAAAATGTGTCTCGGCTAGACCTTCTAGTAGTCGAAAATGGGTATCAAGGGAAGCCACGTCGGCCTCATGAACCACTGCAACAATACAATCCACATGAAAAGTCGTGAGAATGAGGGAGAAAAAGAGGGAAAGAGTAAGAGTGTGTGTGTGTGTGTGTGAGAGAGAGGGAGAGAGAGAGAGAGAGAGAGAGAGAGAGAGAGATAAAGAGAGAGAGAGAGAGAAAAAGAGAAACGCTGAGATGACGGTCGTATATCCAAGGAAAACGTAGCTGGAATGGTAAGACGGGAAAGAGACAAACGTGGAAAATTGGAAATCTTAAAAAATAGACACTTTCGGAGCCCGCGACTTTCCGCTCGTTTCGGAATCGGGCTGTGGGTTCGTTAGTTGGTCGTGAGTGCGAGTCGGTCATCATGATTGCGTCCCCTCCTTCTCCTCATCAATCTTGGCTGGACGTCCTGTGCCGGCGCTTTGAGTTCCGAGACTATGCGATGCTGCCGCGTCTATCTTTGCGACCTTGGCCGGCTGGATCGTAGGTGCAGCCTGCTTCTCCAGTGCTGACGGGTTGACCGATGTGTTGTTGTTTTGCGCAAGATTCGACTGAGCCAGGGGCGACGCACTCGCTTTGCTGGCCTTGTCGCTGCCAGCTGAGTGGACGGAGTGTTGTGAAGTCGTTCGGGGCGATACGCGTCCGTTCTGCATTTTGATCAGACATGAGGCTGTAGATTCGCATGTCCGTTCACCTTACCTGTTTAGCCCAGCGGAGCCCACAGCTGTTGCAGAGATCTCTGTTGCCGCTGGGTCCTCTCCGCCACTCGGGTGTCACCATGGTGTGGCAGTTGGCACAGTCTTTTTGTAGTTGACCAGCTCCCTTTCTCCGCTTGCGCTTCTTTTTGGCAGCCAAGAGACTTTGTACTTCTTCGGCGAGTAGTCTGTTGCGCTTCTCCATTTGCCGGAGCTCGTATTGCCAACTCGTGCTTCTTGTCGTCTTGAGTTCGTCAAATAAGTTGTCTTCCGAGGCCAAGCTGACATCTTGGTGGCCAATCTTGAGCCCATTCGATCCAGCGAATGTCATGGCAGACCCGTCCGTCGTCTGGTATTTGCTGAGATTTGTTATGTGTGAGCTGATGGTTTGACCAGATGCAGTTCCAGGAGTGCTGCTGGCACCGCCATGTGAATTTGTTGTTGCCACTGAGCTGCCAGAGTCGCGCTCGTGCTTGGGATAAAGGCTTGGACGAGAATTACTATTTGCGCCACCGCGCGTAAACTTGAGTAGCCTGGTCTGCGCGACTAGAAAAGTCGGCTTCTGGCCCTCTTGTGCGTCTCCTGGATACAATGTGGTGAATGCTTGAAGGACTTGGCCTCTCCGGTTGATCATTTCGTGCTTAACCGACGCCTTTTTACCGGTCCGAGCAATCTCGAGAATGCGATAAAATTCTTGCTTGGACTCTTGTCGCATAAAGGTTTGGATGCTAGTTCCGACGAGGTCTTCAGGTTGTCGATCGAGCAGCGACCGCACGTTGGAAGCGACAAACAGAAACATGCCTGACGTCGACATTTTGGTCCACAGTTCGTTCTCGCCAATGCCACCAGCAGCCTCGATTTCGCGTCGGTTTAGAGCGTAGACTGGCCGTTCTCGTCCGACTAGGATGATGCACTTGCGGCCCTTTCCCTGCTCGGTGTGCAGGGATCCATGCCCTTCGAACCACATGTAACCGCTAAGCTTTCTTCTGATGCGAAACACGACATTGACAGACGAGCCAGTAGAGGTGTCCTTGAGTTCGCGGGTGACTGGTACGATATCGGAGGGGTGGCAGACGGATGAAAGAGCGGTGCCGACCAGTTCGGAGGCCTCATACTCCAAGACCTTCGCCGCAGATGGCGACAGGTAAAGGAACAAACCCTTGAGAGACAGCACATGGATGACGTCGTCAGTGTTTTCGAGTAATGCCTTATCCCACATGCGCTTAGAGGCCTCGCTTTCTCCGTTCACCAAGGTCTCCAGTAGCGCGGAAACGTCGTCGCGCGGGATGGTCTGGCCCAGATCCATGTTGTGACTTGTGTCAGGCTTATTGAAAACATATCTTGGCAAGCCCATTGACCGCTGGTAGTTGATGTTGTACGAGCCATCTGCAACAGGGATTAGCAGACATCCAGGGCGGGGCAGCAGTCTTAGCGCACACACCAGGATTCTTGTTCGTTACCGAATTTGGCTGTTCGACCAGATCCACCTGGAAACCCACAAAAAACTTGACGGTTTCGCTGTCGTCCCAGGATACGGGAATCATGGTCAGCAGATTCATGAATGGCTGGCCACCCCTTCTGTAGTTGATGAGACTAATTTGAGCCTCTTTGCGGGTGCTGATCATGTTTTTGAGATAGAGAACGGCGTCGTCTTCGGTGTATTTGCGCTTTATTCCAGCTTCGACCTTGCCGTCCGGCGACTGGAGGAATCGGCAGTTGCGTCCAAGAATCATATGCCTTGTATACCCAGTCAGCCGCTCAAAATTTTCGGAGCAATACACAATTGGAATGTCGTCTTTTTCTGCATCGCACACGACAAACGCGCAGGAAAGATCCACGGAGCCAATGTTGATCTCAGGCTTTGGTCGTGTGGCCACTCGCATGAGAACTCCAAGCATGTCGAATCCCGTTGACGAATAAACGTTTTTGAATTGAGTTTGCATATGCGGCCTGTTGCGCATTGTTGATGGAAAACCGCCTGCTTGAGGGATCAGTCGTTGGTCCTGGTGTTGTTGAAAATCTGCAGTATTACCTGCTGGTGGAACCCAGGGTGACTGGGGTGTCATGGCAGATCCAACGGATGATACCATTTGCGGCGGCGGTTCCGGGCCAAATGAAGCATTTGATGTGGGCGTCTCCAACGATTGCGACTGAGACGTCGGCGGCGCTGGCCTGGTCGAGTGTGCACTTTTTGGGACGCTCTGTTCTCTCGAATTCCTCCTGGGCAAACCTGGGGACATGCTGTTTTGTTCGGAACCAACATTCAGGTCCATGCTTCCAGGGCCCCCAGTATCTTGTATGGCTGCCTGCATCGAGTCGTTCATGTCCCGACCGATGGGAGAGCCCATCATGGGAGACGCGAATTGAGGCCCCGAAAACATGTTCATTGGTGTACCGTCGCCTTGGATCAGAGGATTGAGTGTCGGATCAGTCATGTCCATGGACATAGACATTCCTGACTGGACGTACGGGCTGGTCATGTCCATGTCAATGTCCAGTCCAGCGGGTGAGGCGTAAGAGCTTGGTGGGCCCATGGTGGTGTAGGATTGCTGTTGATTTTGATAGCCTGTGTCGATGTTTAAATGGCCTGCGGAGGGTCTTCGACGGTGGTGGTAAGGGGCAGCTGTCCTTCGATAGGCGTCGCCGACGCTCTCCATTGACGGGGCTGTGGTCGCGGGGTCGAACTGATACTGGTCCAACTGGCCTGGAGTGGAGCCGCTGAATTCCATCATCGAAACCCTCCGCAGGTCTGCTTCTAGCTCGGACTGGCGGTTGTTGGAGCCATATTGGACGGGTACGCTCTGGCGGCGAGCGACTTTTGAGTTTTGATTGACAATGTCGTCGAGAGACTGGCCTCCGACAATGGTTGGGCTGATGCCATCCTGGTTCATGGAGCTTCCCCCCATCATTGTATCCCCAAATCCGGCCTGATCGATCTGATAATAGCCGTTCATCGCTGCGCTGCGAGTGGGAGATCGATAGAGCTGGGGTGCGAACAACGGAGGATCGATGGTGATCACCCGCTTGTCCGCCGCATGAAGGAGCGGAGCGGCCCGTACGGCCAGGAATATCGCGTGCAGGAGGTTTTCTATGAAATGGCCCGGTGCGGCGGGTGTAGGTGCTGGAGGTTTTGGCAGGGCGTAGGAGGACTCTTGGAGTTATCTTGTCGACTCTGGCGGAGGTTCGGCTTGCGCGTTGGGTAGGAGTGACCTAACGCCCAACACGGCTTAGCACTAGGGTTGTCGCGGCCTTTCCAACTTCTGCCGTGTGCCGTCCCGGCTGACAGGCTTGAGTGTAGGTTGAGCATCCAATACCACTAGGTGCCATACTATCACCACCCACCGCCATGATAGTCAGACAGCTGGCCCGCAGGCAGGGCGAGTGGTGGTCCCTTCGAAGTGGTCCTCTCCCATTGACTCTCCTCCCAGCCCGCTCCGCTTTTGCGCCTGTGAACCTACGCCAATGCAGGCGCTTTCTCGCATCCGAGTCCGACGTCGATTTCTCCGATGGCGAGCATGTTGCCGTTCCCACCAGGGTCGAGCATCCCGTCCATGATGGTGTGGACAAGCGCTCTACCAAAGAGAAGATGAAGGATCTCGAACGTCGCCGCAAAGCTGCTGCCGAAGATCCTACAGTTGCGTTGGATTGGGAATACAAAAAGCATCTGAGTATGAACAGCGCAATAGAAAACGCGAACCGACTGACAATATCCCTTAGGTCGCGTCATTGACAACGTGGGATACAACCGCGAGCCTTTTTACCAACCGCACAAGCTCCTCACCAATCCCCCAAGACCGTCCGACGTTACGCTCGAACTGTTGCTCGCATCCCAAGCCCACATCGGACACTCGACCTCTCTGTGGAACCCCGCAAATGCCCGCTACATCTTTGGCATCAGACAAGGCATCCACATCATTGCGCTGGATGTGATTGCAGCTCATTTGCGCCGCGCCGCCAAGGTTGTGACGGAAGTTACTCGAAGAGGCGGTACAGTCCTGTTTGTTGGCACTCGCGCAGGGCAGGACAGGAGTGTCGTCAGGGCTGCGCAGCTTGCCCAAGGCTGTCACATATTTGACAAGTGGATACCCGGCTCCTTAACCAACCGCCATCAACTCCTCAACAAGTGCCCAAGAAAGCTCGTCAATGAGTTTGACCAAGAAGTGCCGGGTTACGAGAACCAGCTGGCAAAGATGCCTGCTCTAATGCCGGACCTCGTCGTCACCCTGACCGTAAAAGATCACTACATATTGCTGCGGGAGTGCGGTCAGAACCACATTCCCACCATCGGCATTGTCGACACGGATGCGGATCCCACTTGGGTGACGTATCCCATTCCTGCAAACGATGACAGGTAAGACACCTACTCTAATGATCCACAGCTAAGCTAATTCGGTAGTCTCCGCTCCACCAACGTGATTGCTGGTGTCTTGGGACGGGCTGGGCAAGAAGGACACAAGCAGAGAATCGCCGCGGCCAAAGAGGGCATAGTCACGTACACATCGACCGTCGACTTTAACCCAATTGAAAAGCCGCGCGTGCAAGACGGCAAGTATGAGGTGGAATCCGCAAATCCACAGCAATCATTTCCGCAACCATCGCTTTCAGCAGCTGGGCTGTCGCAGCCAGAATCAACAACACCATCCAGCTCGTCTTCAGCAGCAACGAACGACCAAAAGCCAGACGATTTCTTTGTGTGATTCAAAGAAGGAAACGGCGAGAGCAATTTGGTGTATAAAATGACATTATATGAATGAGCAGTCTTCGCGGACAAGAGGATGAGGTCGAAAATGTATACTCACGTGAGGAACCTTGTCCGACATCGATGATGCTGTCAAAAGTCTACAGGGGACCCACATATGGCATCAGTGGCACTAGACTCAGTCCTAGACCAGCGGAACGGAGACACTTCCGTCGCGCGCTTTACAACATGAACTCCACCCAGTGCTACCCAAAACACAGGCAAGACGTGCTCGACAAGCAGCATGGCAACTGATGGCCAAGATGGTCTTTTATCACATCCTCCAATGTCCGTCTTACACACCAATATTGGTATGGCCAGTAGTGCGCACTAGATGATTTGAGTATATGCCATTGTGCCAGCGGTAAGCTAAATCCCGGGACCTTCAACATGCAGCCAACGGCACCAAGACAACTCAACACGCTCCATTCCACTCCACCCCGACACCCCTACTTGTCTCACTCGACCAAATCGTAAAGTTTGTGCCCCACGCTGCTTTTCTGCCCACGCTTCACATTTCCCTCCACGACGTCTTGCATCCCTTCGTCGCTCGGTTTCTCCGATGGGGCAGGATAAAGCATGCCAAGGCATCTTTTCCATCAACTCCTAACCGCGATGTTGAACGGCTTCGCTCATGCTTGCTCAATCGCTCTAGCTGCAGACAACACGCCGAAGCGAGACACATCTACCTCAATTCGTCACAGACACTGCTATGGATGCTCGTGCAGAATACGGTAGGTGCCTGCTGGTCTTTCGCTGGCTCGCAGGGGCCTGTCCGGACGGCCACGAGCGATTAAAGCTGCGCATTACTCATCGGAGGTAACACTGTCAAGCCACCGACGGGTTCATTTGCGCTGCCCGCGTGAGGATGCCGTCCTCGTCGGCCAGGCACATATAGCCTGGGTTGGTGTAGGTGCCTGACGCCGGAGCCAATAGACAATCTGGACGGCGCGTACGACAGGGATGAGGTATATTGGTGGGCAACAGGCGAGAGGTAATGGGGTGGGATGAAATGAGGTCTGTTGCAGTGATTTATTTTGTGGCAGCTTGGCGATGACGATGGCGATTGGATTTGACAACGTCAAATGTCTGTCTCTCGGTTTGCCAGTGTCTCGTCCAATCTCATCTTACGCCAGCTCCCATGGCTGTGACTGCCTAACCATCCACCCAGTACACAGATGTCGTCCCATGAATTTTGACTTTGCTGCAAAACCGTGGTGCGGACGCGGTTCCGTACCCACCATGAACAACTCACGCGCTCTAGACATGTAAGAGACTTGTGTGATGTAGACAAGGCCATCGCGTCGTCTTCTGCGTGCGTGCTGGCCGTTCATCCGTTCCGAGCGGTGGCTGCATGTCCGCAGCCTGCCTGCATCGGCGCCATCATCCCACGTGGATGGCGAGCTCGCCCAATCCCATGGAAGTTTGCAATGGGAAACTGACGCCGACGGTAAGTTACAGTCAGGGACGGGATGCACGCAACGCAGTGGGCGAGGCGGATGGCGGATGGCGGATGGCGGGCGGCGGGCGGCGGGCTGCTCGCTGCTGACTGCTGACTGCTGGCTGCCGCCGCTGCCACGGTCCTGTTCCTTCCTGCCTTTGAGCCAAGGTTCAACTAACGCTCTGCTTGGTCCCACCCTGCCCTGTCGCGTTTGGCCTTGTTCGGGATCGTTATATGGAGTTGCTTTTTGACTTGACGGGTTTTGTTTCATCTCCAAGTGAGGGCGGGGTGGTGCGGATGGTGAGAGGGAGCTTAAGGCTTCTCGACTACCTGCACGACCCCGGTCAGGCAACTAAGTCAGAGTCTGCGAAGGATTTATCGTTTCTACTTGGGCCTGGATTAGTTTTAGTCATGTCTTGGTCGCCTTGGTCGTCTTGGTGTTTTGGACGGCTTTGTGTATTATCGGTAGAACGCAGCCGGCGCTGAGTGCGCTCAAGGGGGAAAGGCTTGTACGTGCTGTATCATACTCGGGTTGGGTAGCGAAGTAGCAGGATAACAGGAAAACAGTCGGCCGGGAGGCTCGAGTGCGATAGAGCTCAAAGGAAAGGAGAGGAAAAAGGAGAACGGAGCGCATGCGGGAATAGAATGAGTGTATTGTAGTGCTAAAGAAAAGAAGAAGAAAGAAGAAAGAAGAAGAATGGAAAAAGAAGGCAAAACAATAAAAAGAGGAGCAAAAGAAAGAAGAGAGAAAATAGGCGTTGTTGACAAAGAGGAAAATGAAGCTGCAGGCCGTCTGGTTCCACGCTGCACAAACCCCAGCCAGGCATCACCAACACCGTACACACCACACGCACATACACACACACAGCCTACCCGGCGACCCAATGCAACAACGCCGATTCCGGAGGCGGGCGCGCCTGGTGGCTTTGTGCGGGCGGGCACGGCAGCGTTGCGGTTGTTGTAGCGTTTTTGGCTCCGACTCGAGTCTTCGTCGGTCTGTCACTGCACTCTGATTGACGACCGCTATACGCCTGCACGCCTGCACGCCAGCCATTCAGCGAGCCAGCCAGCCGCTGACATCGCCGATATCAGCATCAGCAGCAGAAGAGCAGCAGCAGGGTGAGTTACCCTGCCTTTCCACCCGTTGCTTGACTGCCCTGCCCTGGCGCATCGCTCGCCGTTTGGCATTCTTTTTCTAGCCTTATCTAATCTTTTGCGGCAACGTCCTAGGTCACTCTACCTTTTTCTCTTCCCGCTTCTGCCCTACCACACGCGTGCGCTGTCAGATCACAACAGTGGCTGCTGCAATCTGGTTGGTGGTTCAGAGAGGTGAGTGGGCTCTCGGCTTGCTTGCTTGCCAGGTAGCTTTTTTGTCTCGTCTCGTTCGTTTTGTCGCTGCTTCCCGTGTTTGGCTCTCTAGCTGGACCCTCGGAATATGCCCGCAAACAGAAAACGTAGATGATGCAGATCATATAGATTTTGCCAGTCTGATTACCTGCCTGGCTACCTGAAGTGGCAGCAACAGCGCCGCCAATGGCGCGAGCAAACCCCGCTGACAAATCATCAAAGCAGACAACAACTGTCAACACGTGGGCACCATCAGAACGGCAGCAGCAAGCTGAAGAACTGCGCCAATCTTGAAGTAGCCCGCAAAATTAAGATGGGCGTTGAGAAAGAGCTCGAGGAGACGGGCGGCTTTGCCCGGACGGTCAAGGACCTGGTTTCTGGCGCCGCGGGTGGTGTGGCGCAGGTTCTGCTCGGTATGTTTGTTTCTTTCATCTCGTCTCGTCTTGTCTCTGGGGGCATGATGGAGCACGGGATAGAGGTGCGGGCAGCAAAGCGTGTGTTTGGGTGCTTCTGAAGACGAGTGTTGATGAGGACGACAAGTCCAACAACGGGGAAAAGGTCAGAAATTTACTAACCCTGCACAGGTCAACCATTTGGTACGTTTACACCGGAAAGAGAAAGGGACGCCTGTCCTAACTCTGCGAGGATTTATGATGGACGGACCAACGGGCTACTAACACGCAAAAGACATCATCAAGGTGCGCCTGCAGACCTCTGAAGAGTACAAGGGCGCCGTCGACTGCGCGACCAAGATTTATAAGAATGAAGGGCCGCTGGCCTTTTACAAGGGCACGCTGACGCCGCTGCTTGGTATCGGTGCTTGTGTGAGTATAATTCCTGCTCATTCTCTTTCATATCCAATCTTGCGGAGAGCCTCACGCCCCTCTCGTCAATTCCCCCCTTTTACCAAAACCCCCCGACACGTACAATCGGACACGAACCGACAAGACCTAGGTCTCGATCCAATTCGGCGCCTTCCACTACGCGCGCCGCGCCCTCGAATCGCGCAACCTCTCCGCAAACCCCACCAAGCCGGGCACGCTCTCGCTCCCGCAATATTACCTAGCCGGCGCCTTCGCCGGCGTCGCCAACAGCGTCATCTCCGGGCCAATCGAACACGTGCGCATCCGGCTGCAAACGCAACCGCACGGCGCCCAGCGTCTCTACAGCGGCCCTGTGGACTGCGTGCGCAAGCTCTCCGCCTCCAGCGGTGTGCTGCGTGGCCTCTACCGCGGCGAGGCCGTGACCATCCTCCGTGAAGCGCAGGCCTACGGCATGTGGTTCCTGGCCTTCGAGTGGATGATGACGGCGGATGCGCGCCGTAACAGCGTCGAGCGCGCGGCGATTCCAACGTGGAAGGTGGCGCTGTATGGCGGGCTGGCGGGCGAGGCGCTCTGGCTGGGCAGCTATCCGTTCGATGTCATCAAGAGCAAGATGCAGACGGATGGGTTGGGCGAGAAGGCGCGGTACAAGACGATGCGCGATTGCTTTGCGCAGACGTGGCGCGCGGAGGGCATGAGGGGTTTCTGGAAGGGGCTGGGGCCTACTTTGCTCAGGGCCATGCCCGTGAGCGCGGGCACTTTTGCCGTGTGAGTGTTCTTGACTGACGTTTTGGGGGGGGGGCGCGACATGTGCTGACTGACTTGACAGGGTCGAGATGACGATGCGGCTGTTGAACTAGGGCGGATGCTGCGTCCAAGCGGCAGCAACAAAACGAGAGCCCCCATCTAGATAGCTATGCGAGCCAGCACAACACAGCCATTTATCCAAATAGACCAGCGTACATCCGACCTTGATACCAACGAGGGAAACCGCCTGTAGACATCAAGGACCAACGGCATCGCGTGAACTGACCACCAACCACCCGAACGACCATTCAAGCCTGCAGATTCGACTTTAGACGGTTCATTCTTTTTTTTTTCGGACATTTTCCATCCTTCAATGCACAGACCGATCGTCCAGTAGAGAGAGGTAGGCGGTCATACGCCCAAAGGCAGCACTCCTCTGTAAACAAACAACCCCGCCTCTTCTCCTTCCCCCCTCTGTCCTTCACTCATCTGTCCACATGACGCCCGCGGGACTTCACCTTCCATTCCTCCGATGAGCAACGTCGGCGAACTCCTGCCCGAAGGAGGATCGATCGAACCCATAAGGAGCGCAAGGGAGGGTCGGGGTGCAGCAGGAGGAGGTCGAATGACAGGAGGAGAAGGGACGTGGTTTGGAGGAGCGCGACCCACCCCCCCCCTCTGTATTCCCTTT
>JAIFKG010000313.1:0-19615 GCA_020351975.1 Phyllosticta ampelicida | reverse complement strand
CCCCCCCCCCTTCCCCAAAAATGGAGCAAAACGTACGACAGGCGGGATTCGCTGCTGGTCACCCACGCAACTACTGATCGCCCGCAACGCAGCTTGTCTAGGGAAGAGCGGACGGGGTTCCGAATTCTCTGCGTGCTATGGTCGTACGTGAGGGCAGGGGCGAGAAAAATGACTTATGATTAAAGTGGCAAATGGGCGCGGATTGATTGATTGATTGATTGATTGATTTTTGCTCTACGTCCCGGTGGAGTCGATGACTATTCAGGACGGGACAGTTGGTTGCAATCGTGGCCAAAGGACCTTGCCATGTGCGTTCAAGGTGCAGTGGACCGGCGTAGATGCGAGTGGATAGCAGACGCCATCCTGGTGGCGGTGGTCCGCAGGGCAACTCGACCCTCGATTTAGCGAGGGACCGTACCGAACTGGAATGAATCCATCTACCTTGGCCTCGCCATCACTCTCAAAATCTTCACTCCCGGTGATCAAGCTCCGAAGAGGGTGGCGGCGGTGTTGGAAAGGGCCATCATGGCCATGGCATGATACGCCAGAAAACCAGGCCACGTGACCACCCCCGTCGGAAATGCGAAGTTGACGACCCAGACTTCTTTATTGGGTACCTGTTCGGTAGAGAAGACTCATTGTAGCATTTCAGGATGAGATGGTTGGGATACCAGATAGAATTCGCAGCCGCAGCAGCAATAGAAGTAGTGGCAGCCGACGCCAGCGCTGCCAGAGCCACCAAAGCCACCAAAGCCACCAAAGCCAACAAGTCGATAGCGACGTGATGATCCAAAGAACCCAGACGACAGACATCCCGAGATCTAAAAAGATCAATAGGCGAGAGGACAAGAGACTAACCAAACCCGGAAGTGCGAGCGTCCATTCACCCATAAACATTTGATGAAACCAGAAGAGTGCGAAAGAGAACATGAAGCCAAAACGAAAAACTCCCATTGCCATTGAGCGTCTGCCTGGACTTTGCCTGTCATCCCTAGTAGATAGTATAGGGGTTGTCGTTTCATGCCATAATGCCGGAGGTTTTGTTGTAAAAACGCCACATTTCGCTCGTACCAATGTGCGCGTCAGTAGATCGTTGCGTAGGTAGAAGGAAGCAAGTGCCAAGTAAATGATAGAGAGAGACAGGAGTTGAGACAAAGTGCCGAATTTTTCTTGGTGACGTGACGTGAGCGCGATTTGGCAAATCATGCTGCAAGAATTGGCACAATCCAGATTTCATCCACCCGAGCCAATGTGATGGGGAGTCGAAGCGCGCCGGAATTCACTGGCCACGCGCGACGTGCAAAATGCGTCAGGAATGAAGACGAACAAAAAATCTTTAGGGACGCCTAGAAAGAATCTACAAACTCCCGAGGACGCTTGTTGTGGCATCGTGTTATTGCAGTCTTTTCCTCTTCAAATCGCTTTGCGGTTCATCCTCATCTAACCGTTCCGCCGTTTCCGCGGGGTTGAGTAACGAGTGCACATTCGAGGCCATGCTCGAGCGGCGCGTGGGCGGACCGGACGTGTCCAGTCCGCGGAACGGATATCTCGCCCCTGGTAGCGTCCAACCAGCGTCTGGATTGAGGGTAGAGCCGGGCTCGTTGGGCGGGGGAGTTGCATTTCGAGAACCGGGGTGTTGACGAGGACCGCGGGGGATTTCATACTGTGCGAGAGCATCTCGAATCTGTTGGTCCCCGCCGAGAGGCACCCGCTGAGGTGACGAAGGCCACTGGGTCGAGCTATGACCCGAGGCAAAGGGCGAGTGATGCGTTGGTGGGGGTGGCGCTTGCCATCCGTGGAGGCGGATATCGGCTGATGTGTGGCGTCTGGATAGGTTGGCGGGTGGTGAGTTGCGCCCTCCCAACGGAAGGTGTATTTGTGGCGGCGGCGGTGGTGGTGCTTGGCATGGTGGACGAAGGGATGAAGGAGAGTAGGTTCCTTGGGCCATGGACCCATATCGGCGTGGTGATACAACTCCGAGGAGGTGGGATGAAACGGGTCCTCTGTATGAGGGAGGCCGTCCGTTGTCTGCAAGCGATGGACGGCGTTGGTCGCTCTGTGGTAGTTGTCGAGGGGAAGCGGGAGCCATACTGTCATTCTGAAGATTTGAAAATAATGATGGTCGAGTCGGGTGTATGGACTCCTGCTGTTGCTCTTCCATGGAACGAAGCATGTCCGATTGTCGAGCGATTTCGTTTTGCATGTTGGTCACTAGGATGGTCAGCGTCAACTCCGAAGCGATGCCTCCAGTTTCTCTTACCGTCCCTATGAATCGGGTGGTCTGGCTCAGGTATCATTGCTTTGAGCGTGTTTGACAGCTCGTAATTCCACTACGCTAGTCAGTATGTAGCATGAGAAATCTCAAGGGGAGCAAACCTGGTGGCAACGCATGAGACTGTCTGTGAGCATATGGCATTTTTGATTTAGGTATGCGTAGCCATCCTCGTTCCGCGCCATTCGGCTATGCATTTCGTATAGGCTGTGCTCTAACATGCTAAGTCGGGTTTCCACAGGATCGGGCATGGGTTCGACGGGAGCACCAGCTTGAGGGGTCGAGGACTTTGACCCCGTAGAGAAGGAGTCGCGGTGTATAAGCGCATGCCTCGATGCTCTGCGTTTGATTTCCCTCAGACCAACGAGATCTCCTCGTTTGAAGTTGCCGTTGCCATGTTTAAATTCCCACAGCGGCGAGTCTGGAGAGCCCGTGTGGAATACATCGCTTACTGTGTGCAACGTCAGCACAGCAAACATGCGCAGAACTGGTTTGCATACCTTTGTGAAAGCCATACATGTTGAGCTGTCGCACAAAGGACGAGATATTTGTATGCTTAAAATAAGATCTGTAACTTGGTGAGATGCTAAGTCTCGCTCCGCGTCCAATCAGATGCTTACGAGAGGACTTTTGAGAATTCGGTGGATGGCGACATGACAAAGCTTTCGTTAGAACTTGACCACGAGATCAAGTGCTGGATAGATTGATCTTCCAGCATGCTGCGCCGGCATTAGCATCATCAACTGCAGGGCTGGGCCCGAGCATACTTGTAGAGTTTGTGGATAAAGGCAGTCTGTACAACTTTTGGCTGCTGCGCAGCAGCTGCCGCCCCGATTCCCGCATTGCTATTGGTATTACCGCTCCCACTGGTCCCGTTGGCTGCAACCTGCGAATTGCTGGCGTTGGTACTCGACTTGGTGTTGCCATTGCTGTTGTTTTCCGACTCGGTGCCGGACGAGTGGTTCGCCCCCGACGCCTGGTTCGTGCCATTCCGCTGGGTTGCAGGGCTACTCTGAGATTGTTGTGGAGGCCCCATGGATGAGTTTGTGGGAGTCACATCCATCGGGTCCCCTGTAGGTGCCGGAGGTGTCAACGACGAGGATGCCGAAGAGGACGGAAGGATCGGTATGGTCTTTTGCATACCTGGACCCATGGCCTCGGCGGAAAGTGGGCTGCGCCTTATGGACTCGGTACTGGCGGCCATCGTATAGTGTTTTCCGAGGATTTGCGGCTCCGGCGAGTGATGATTCGCTCTCGTTGTTTGCGCCGACCAACGACGATCGTGAATAAATTAAGCAACGCGCGCAGAGCTCTCGAATTTTGCTATTCTTTCCCTTTTTATCATCTGCTCATGTGCCCAGCAAGTCCGTCTCTTCCTAAGAATATGTACCCCAATCCGCTTAGGCTCAAGTCATCCTACAAACAGTCCCTGACAGCGGGAATGCAGGAGCATCGATCAGGATCGGACGGTGGCCGTAGGGAGAGGTGTGCGAAGAGGTCGGGTTGCGCGACGGGGATGTACGAGGAGCACAATCGGTGAGCAAAGCAATCAGGACGAGGTGCAGCTCGAGCTCGAGGCGACTGGAGGCAGAAGGGGAAGCTCCGAAAGGGCGACAGGAGAAAGGTCGTGGGGCGCGAGAGGGACTGGCGGGCAGGGGATGAGGGCTGCTGGATTCTACGGGGGACGGACAGAGCTCCACGGGCAGGCCAGACCAAGTCGGAGAAGCGCGATGTTGCGGCGCGGTCAGGGGAGCATGGCCGTCAGTGCACTTGGTGGATGGAGAGAAGAAGCGGAGGTTGAAGGATGTAGACGGAGAGCGGGTGGATGGCGGTGCGGAGCGACAAGGTAACCTTGGGCAAGCAGAGGTAAGGTAGTGCTGAAGGTTGCGGCGGCGGACGGGAGCTTGATGGATTGGGTGGGTGTACTAGTAGTGTGTGGTTGCTCGCTGCTTGCTGCTTGCTGCTTGCTGCTTGCTGCTTGCTGCTTGCTGCACCATGTCAACCGAACCGAGGACTGGACACGCTCGCTCGACGTGAGCCAAAACATTCCAACGGCCGTCCGTCCCACTTCTTCAGCATGGCGCACCTGGCCGCCCTCTTTGATCAGCTCCCTGGCCCGCATGCCCGTCGCGCTGCGTACGCTGCCCATCTGTCCTCTCTCCGACCATGCTGTCCTGCCGACTGACCATGACCCTGCCAGCCTCGATGCCATTCTCTGCAACCTTTCCAGTTGCGAGTGGCGACATCTGGCCGACGAGCTGCAACACCACTCGTTCGCCAAAGATGTCGTCGGCAGCCTGTCCGTCGAACTCGTCGCCCTAGTTTTTGCGCACCTCCCGCCAAACGCCCCGTTCCTGTATCAGACGGTATCGCAGTCAAGCTAATGGTGCCGAGGCCCTGTCATGTACTAAAATGTTGCTTCAGGTCAGCCGTCGTTGGCGAAACGTCTTGTCCTCATCACACGTGATTTCATCATCACTTTCTCAGTGGTATTCTCATGCCGATCCAAGGCTGCAGGGTGAGATTCAAGGAGCAGTGCAGGACATGTACGCCACTCAGCTTCTAAAGGCCGAACACGCTTGGCGGTTCCAGCGCAACAGACCCTTTAGTCATCGCCAGTACAGCTATACCGGTACCGCATTCTCGGACGGCAACGGCGACAACGGTGATGCATTCTGTGTCGAAGACACCATTTGCTGGTTGGACAATCACGAGAATCGGCGGGAACTCCGACTCTGCAACCTTCGCACCGGAGAGACAACTTCAATTCGCGGCGAAGCCAGAGAACACTTACGGAGGTTCACTCTTTCGACAAAAATCGTTGCCTTCCTTGCTAGCGGCAGGTAATTCGTGATCACGAGTCTTCTTAAGAACTGAAGCCACTGACGCGAACCAGATGTTATGTCTACAATCTTCAAAATCGGGAAAGAAGCTATTTCCGTCTGCAGCATACTGGCAGCAACAGGACAATGGCACTCGCCGCACAAGACTATAGCTTAGCTGTTGTGTACTACAGCCCTGAACATCCTCGTCTAGAGGCGGCTGTGTACCTACACAATGCTCAAGAGCAAAGGACGCGCCATTTCCTCGTCAAGGTCCCAGCGTCCCCAGATACCCCACAAAAGTAAGTGAAATGCCCTCACAATGAGTCGCAAAAGAAATGTCAATTTTAGGCCTAGCGCCAGAAAGTGAGGTGGCATGCTGGGAGCACTCAAGCGCATAGAAGTAGAAGACTTGGGTGTCTGAGATCGTAGGAGAATGGGTACAGGGAGCTCTCGAGCGCATCTGCCCTACCTTGGAGTTGACATGTCTTTGGAGATCTACCGTCCCTTTCGTTTGGATACTGAGTAGTGCACAATTCAAGACCGCTGACCGTGGTGGTAGACTGGAAGTGACAGCAGTGCTTTTGAACCAAGAAAGGGGACTGGTCAATCTCTTCTTCATGACTTCCAACGCGCCAGGACAGGATGAATTCCCTGCTCACCATAATCTGCACTGTGTAAGCTACACATTTCGCGGAGAGCAGGTACAGAGCGACAAGGCGTCCCGATTATACGATGGAGATTCACGGGTGAAGTTTCTGGGAACTCCACAGGCAGTTGACTACACCAATCGAATCCACGTGTTTAAAGGGCACGGCAAGCGGTATCAATCAACTCTCCTCTACTTTGACAATCACGTAGGTCGCTTCACGAGTCAGGTGGTGTGTAGGCAAGGTTGGCTGGATTTCCAGACCACACTCTTGACATGGAAAGGCGTTGGTTACTTTGGCCTACGGGATGTGGCCAAGACGGAGGAGACCTGCGACTGCGAGATTTGCACCGGCCATGAACTCCACCAACTACACGACGAGTTCCATCAAGAGTTGGACTTTATCGGCCAACGAGCTAAGGCCTTCGTACTCGGGAACGAATGTTTCCTAGTTGTCTTCAGCGATTTGGCCATTAACGTTTACTGCTTTGACAAGCACATCCAGCTCCCGTCTGACATCCAATTTCGAAACTGATCCCTCCCATTGGCTGCAGAAGGCATGCCAACTTTGAGATGGAGCAGAGGTGCTCGGGGGCTTCCTGTAGCTACTCTTGCTCGAGCTCAAAATTTCCACGTCTTCAGGCAAGAAGGTGCTTGAATGCTTCCTGTATTCTCGCACCTTGGCTTGGTGATTTGGGTACTTGCCTCATGCAAACTCACGCGACCTTGGCACTAAATCTTGGGGTTGACATTGCTCTCGTCGCCCACTGCAGGGCATTTGTCATATGCCCAAAGTACAGAATGCGTTAGAAGAATATCCTACGTGGGCATTGTTCCAGATGGCCACGGTACAATCCGCATTGATGCCTGGCTTTCCCATGTAATCACTTGGCAGGGACTTCGCTGCCGGCCAAGCACACGCTTCTCGTAGCCGCTGACAGACGTCTCGGCCAGACATGGCGCTTGTGACGTGTTCGTCAAACAGAGCCAAGGTGTTTGAGCGCCCAGAAGGAGTGGTCAAAGGTGCGCTTGGCGAAAGTTCCATGCTCACATGTCACAACGCGATCCGGATGCTAGCTACTTTCCGTACACTACATGCACCGAAACACGAAGAAGCCCCGGTAGTCGCAAGAATCGAGAGAACAGGAAATGACGGGAGGGCAAACAGAAGTAGAAGCTGGTGGTGGACTACATGTTTCCGGCAGTTGGGGAGCGTGCAATCCGATGGGGGGTTTGGTTTTTTTGGGTTGCAGTTCAAAATCGGGGAGGCGGAGAACATGGATAGGCGGACGGCCAATGGTAAGGCAGCCGAAACCGATGGTCGAGTGGTGACCAGGGCAAGGTGGAGGTACAGGTGAAGGTACAGGTGAAGGTACAGGTGAAGGTGTAGGTGAAGGTACAGGTGAAGGAGTAGCGAGGAAGGAAATGGAAGATTCAGACTGCAGTGATCACAGTGGTGATGGCTGCTGGCTGCTGGCTGCTGGATTGGTGATTGTTGCAGAGTTTGCTGCAAGGCCTGAGGCATCCACGTGAAGCGAAGTGTGAGCGTCCTGGAGTCACAGAGGGAGCCACGGGAGTCCACCTATCGGGCAGCCCCGAAGAGAGCTGTGGCCGTGCCCCTGCCCCTGCCCCTGCCCCTGCCCACGCGCGCCGCCGGTGCTAGCTGCGGCCTAGGATTCGTTCTTGGACCTGCAACAGGGCACAAGGCAGAGGGGGAAAAAGTTTCGGAGTACGTGAGAGCCAAAAATTGGATTCGGGCATGTCTCACCCACCTACTTCCCCCACTCGCTGCGCGTTATTCTAGATCCGACACTCTTGCATCGCGTCGACCACCGCCGCCTTATCCTCACCATGGTCGAGAAGGTCTACGTCACTTACAACCAGGTCAGTTCCAGCCCGCTTTCTTTACTGTTTCCCGTTTCTTCGCCCGTCCCACCATCCATGGCCGCGGCCCTCCGGCCGCTCTTGAGCTCGCGGGCGTATGAAGTCCTGTGGCTAGCTCGCCTTCCTCTCGACATCTGTCGCTGTGGTTCCAAGGCCAGCCGGTAGCAGCGGCGCCGGCGGCTCGTTGCGGTAAGCGCAACACTCCGAGCTTCGAGCCAAAGAGGACCGACCCAGGAGCAGAGGCAGCTCTGCCGGCCGGGATGGATGGATGGGATGCACTCTGAGGCAACGCCAAAATCTGGCGATGGGCGGACGACATGGACATGTGGGCAGAAGAGGAGGGCAGGACAAGTTGGGCTGGGCTGGGCTGGGCTGGGCAGGGCAGGGCAGCATCAGCAGCAGCAGCAGCAGCGGCGGCGGCGGCGGCGGCGGCTTCGAGAAAATGGCGCCGCGTTTCACGAAACGGTTGATTGTTCAAGTCAACGCCGTCAGAGGCCCCAGCAGTAGGCAGGCTGGTTGACCACCAGCTTGGTTGCTGGTTGCTTCCCCTACCTTCCCCGTCGCTCCCATTCCGACGGCTAACGCCGAACTCCGCCTGTCCACCTACCGTTATACTCGAGCTTCGCTCACTTGATTTTTTCCTGACATCATACACACCACGTTGTTGAAGCGGGGAACTGTTGCAAAGTCGGAAATGGAATCTCGAGACTGACCCGTGGCGGCATCCCCGCGATCAGGTCCACAAGCTGTGCCAAAAGTCGGCAGAGCAGATCCTCAATGAGTTCAAGCCGAACCTCATGATTGCCATTGGCGGCGGTGGCTACGTCCCCGCGCGCATCCTGCGGTACGTATGATAAGACCGACCATCGAAGGACAGGGGAGAACTAACACCATTCTCGCTCTGCAGGTCCTTCCTAAAGAAACCTGGCAGCCCCAACATCCCCATCCAAGCCATTGGGCTCTCCCTCTACGAATCGCTCGGCACCGATGGCGACATCGAAGCGCCCGGCACCAAAGTAACTCGCACACAATGGCTTGACCTGTCCTCCCTCGAAATGGCCAACCTGATTGGCAAAAACGTGCTCATCGTTGACGAGGTCGACGACACGCGCACAACGCTCGAGTACGCGGTGCGCGAGCTGGAAAAGGACGTCGAGACGGCCACGCAGAAGCTCGGCCGCACCAGCGAGCGCACCACATTTTCCATATTTGTGCTGCATAACAAGGATAAGTCCAAGCGCGGCATCCTGCCCGAGGATTTGATGGACGGCGGCAAGTATCTGGCGGCGGAGACTGTGGGTGATGTTTGGTTGTGCTATCCGTGGGAAGCGACGTTAGTTCCCCCCCTTCTTTTTTTTTTTTTTTTTTGGCCCTGATGCGTTTCCGTGGCACGAGTCCCAAGTGCTCTCTCTCTGGAGAAAGGGGACGCATGTGCGTGGGCTGGGCAGAAAGACGGGCGTCAGAGAACTTTCGATGACTAACTCCTTCCCCCCAGTGACATTGACGAGCACGACCGCCTCGCCGCTTCGCAAGACAAGACCAAGAACGGCGCTTGAGGTCAACTATCATCAAACCGAATTGGATCACCCCATTCGCTCAGAACCACACCTCCCCCCCGTTTTTTTTTTTCTTTTTCTTCCCGGCGTTTTCGGATGATTGGCACGCGAGATGCGCGATGGTGGTCTGTTTGGTTTGTTTAGAAAATGTGCCAGGAGGTG
The DNA here is from genome assembly GCA_020351975.1 of Phyllosticta ampelicida. Lineage (NCBI taxonomy): Eukaryota > Fungi > Ascomycota > Dothideomycetes > Botryosphaeriales > Phyllostictaceae > Phyllosticta > Phyllosticta ampelicida. The sequence goes on along the minus strand of JAIFKG010000313.1, from coordinate 10,270 downwards.
ACATAGTCATGAAACAGGACTTGCCATTGGGTGGCAAACAGAGTTGACCATGGCCGTGCAGGGCAACATAGAGAGATTCAGCGGCCTGGAAGGAAGGATGTACGCCCGTGTTCATGGGAAGGGCGGACAGTGACAGAGGGATACGGATGCATAGAGGGAAAAGAAAGGGTTCGGGCAAACGATTGATGATGGAAAGGACACACACAGAAATAAGGCACAATCCTTCACAGGTCAATGGTGGTGGCAGTAGCCACCTTTGCTATCGTCAAAGTCTGTACTTGAATCGTCCATACAAGCTTCGTGATGGTGCTCTGGTAGGCAACGGGTGACGATAAGACGGACGCCATGCCACTTCCACACTGCTTTTGAACACTACACCATTGCTTTTGCTGCCGTAGATTACGCCAGACGTGGTTTGCGCATGGAAAAAATTTCACGAGACGGAAAAGGGCAACGTGCACTCAAGCAATCCCGTCGCTGTTGCTCCGACGCGCCCGTAAGCAGCTTCAGTGCTCTCTATCCCTTGTCCGTCGAAGCTGAAGCCATTGGCGTTGTGACCCTACACCGAGTTGCCTCGATGCGAAAACGTGGGGAGACACTGGCAGTTTGTGTCCGATGCAGAACTCTGGCATCAGCAGCAGAGCACGTGTAATCGGTGCAAAGGCTGAGACAGTCACGCCGCAACATGGTCTGCAAGGGACGCAAAGAGAGGGCAAGGCCAAAATAGATAGACAGTTTAGGTATCCTACGTACAGTGGGAGCGCGAGGAGAAGAGACAATGACGAGGTACGCCAGGGACGAAAATGTTCGAGCTACAACAATCAGGATTTTCGCCCATGCGCCAGTCAAGAGTCTTTGGTAGTGCGTGTGGAAGGGTTGATGTTGTTGAGCAAGAGTAAGAAAATCAGGAGATCCGTCTATGGTTTCGCAGTGGTCAAGGATATGCAAACATTTGATATGGATGGGGGAAATAGCGTGGAAAGGAGCAAGAAAAAAGTGCTGGGCTGGATCTCTTAGCGCCGCTTGTCTGTTAGTGGACGATCATATATTGGCCAAGTTGAATCGACTTTAGGTATTTTCGAACTTTCTCTTTCTACACACGCAGCAGCTTCGCCGCGTAGTCGGCAATCAGCTGTTCCTGGGGGAAAGCCATCTCCTCGAGCTTCTGCGCGTAGGGAGTAGGGACCTCGGCGCCAGTGACACGGACGGGAGGCGCCTGCAGGTAGTCGAAGGCGTACTCGCAGGTCAGGGCAAGGATTTCGGAACCCACGCCAAACGAGGGGAAGCCGGACTCGACGGACATCAGGTGGCCGGTCTTCTTGACCGACTTGACAATGGCCTCGACGTCGAGGGGCTTAATGGAGCGCAGGTTGATGACCTCGGCCTCGACGCCGTACTTGCTCTTGAGCTGCTCAGCAGCGACGAGCGATTGACCGACGCAGCGGGAGAGGGTGACGATGGTAAGGTCCTTGCCGGGGCGCTCAATCTTGGCCTTGCCGAACTGTGGAATCTGTTAGTTTCTGGGCTGCGTTTGTTGCAGCTGAATGCCTACAGGAATGACAAATTCATCGCTCTGAGCCTCCGGGCTCATCTGGAAAGGAAGACCGTAGAGAAGCCTGTCACACATCAGTCCCGCTCTGCGCTTATATGATGGTTTGTTCATACTCGTTCTCCAAAACGCAAACCGGGTTGGGGTCCCGGATAGCAGCCTTCAGCAGTCCCTTGGCATCCTCCGCGCTGTAGGGTGCGACGACCTTGAGACCGGGAATACTGCCGTACCAGGCGGCGTAGTCTTGCGAGTGTTGGGCGGCGACACCGGCAGCGAAACCGTTAGGACCACGGAAAGTGATGTTGCATGGTTGGATACCACCGGACATGTAGTGGGTCTTCGCGGCCGAGTTGATGATTTGATCAATGGCCTGCATGGCGAAGTTGAAGGTCATGAACTCGCAAACGGGTACCAGACCAGCCAGAGCAGCCCCGACGGTGAGACCGCAGAAACCGGACTCGGTGATGGGGGAGTCGATAACCCTCTTCTCGCCGAAGCGGTCGAGCAGGCCCTTGGTGACCTTGTAGCTATTGACAACCGCATCGTATTAGTAAAGCTCATCATAGCTCGGCTTGATCAAATTCAACTCGTGCCATGTCGATGCAAGTCGCGACAGACATGCGCCAAAGCTGAGCCTCGCCCCGTAACATAAGCACGGAGGTTCCACTCACGCTCCGTTGTACTGCGCAACCTCCTCTCCCAGGACGAAGACCTTCTCATTCTTCTCCATCTCCTCAACCATGGCCTCATTGAGGGCCTCACGGACCGTCATCTCCTTGGATCCACTCGGGGTTGCATAGCTGCGGAAACCTTGTATCGAGGCCGTGGGGCGAACAAAGGCGGAGCGAGGAGCAGGCGGGCGCGCTGCAGCCATGAGGCGGGAGGCCGGGCGGAAGAGTCTGGCGGCGGACATGGCTAGCTCTATCGAACGGAGGGGAGGGGAGAACGAGGAGAGGAATTGAGGTAGAGAGGTGACGGAGAAGTCGAGCTGAGAGTGGTGGTGAGCCGTAGGGTTATCGCGGCCGGGAAATTCTAGTTGGGGCGCTGAGCCTGCGGCGCTACTCAACACCCTTCCGCCCCGCTGAGGCACCACCACCTTTCCTCTAGTCATTTGGACCGTTGCTGGTCAGCAACGGCCCGGGCCAGCTTTCGGACAGCGACTAGCTCCGTCAGCTACAGCTCTAGCTATACATTCATCTGTATCCAATGCTCCGACGGCACTCTGCAGCCCGTCAACCTCAGTCACCACGCAACAAACCTGTTGAGGCCTATCCGACTCTAGCCGAGCCCGGACTTCACCAAGGAGCTTACAAACTTCGACACGCAGCTCCGAACGACAGTCGTCACGAGTCTAGAATGACCAATTGTGACCCAACTCATTTCATCTACGTATAGAGGCGTAATATGCGTACCAATTAAAACTTGCGGTCGGAATGCTTCGACCAATACCAAGGAAATGATGCTCTTGAATCGCGCTAAGAAGGCAATGCGACAAATGCAGCGTAGAGAAATTGTTTTTGAAACAAGGCATTCAAGCGTTGAGCGGCTTGCGGCCAACCATCAGGTACATCGGGGTAAAGAGCTTTTCCTTACCAGCCGCAACAAGACTGTCGCCGGCGAGTGCCAAGCTGTCGGCCGTTTTCTGGGTTCCCTTGGGCGCCAGGCCGATGTATTCGAGCGCACCACAGAACCTGTGGGCCATGGAACGACCAATCTTGGTCATGCGGAAAATGTGGAGGAACTCCCAGACCGAGCCCATGTGTTGGAAGTCGCCGGCCAAAGGCCAGTACCACGGCCTGGGGTCGACCCGGTCCGCAAGGTCCTCGTTGACCTCCAGCTCGAAACCGACCTTCTTCATGGCCTCGATGGCGACCGAGACTGTGCACATGTTGGAGATACCATCACCCTGCTCAATTCCCAGACGCAGCTCACGGTGGTGCAGGTCATCGTTGTTGTACTTGTCGGTCATGAGCCATTCGTAGACACCAAAGACACCACCGGGCTTGAGCACGCGGAAAATCTCCCCGTAGATGCCCTCGAGTGTAGGCGCATGGACGGTAGCTTCAATGGCGTACACAGCGTCGAAGCTGTTGTCCTCAAACGACATTTGCTGTACGACCAAACAGGTGAGCATGCTGTGCAGATGCGATGCATTGGAGACACGTCTCTTACCATAAAGTCACCCTTGACGAAATCGATCTTGTCCGAAAGATTCTCCTTCTTCGCGTAGTAGGTGGCGCGGTCAATTTGATAGTCATTGTTGTTGAGGCCGGTGATGTTAGCGCCAGAAAACTTGCAAATCTCTCTGGCAGGGCCTCCAACACCGCAACCAACGTCAAGAACCTTCATGTTATCGCGAAGTCCCATGACGTGAGCAAGGTAGTGTTCGTGACGGGCGAGGGCTTGTTTGAAAGGCTCGTTTACAGCGAATCGGCAGAAGTGAAACGACTGTGCCCAGCCCATTTCATAGAAGTCCGTGGCCAGGTTATAGTAGCTAAGACGTGATGAGCATCAAGAGTTTCCAGGGAGCTGGTGTCGGTGACGTACTGTCTGGTAAGGGTGGCATATTCCTTCCTACGTGCCTCGCGAATTTCCTCGGTCTCGTCCTCGCCCTTCGCACCATTCCAGTGCTTGAAGTACTCATCGGTAGCAGCAGAGTTGGCGGCGTTGTTCTTCTTGTTCAGCATGGCCCAAGTGCCGCCGCGCATCTGGCCAGAGTCGCCATGAAGCGCCTCCTTGAAGGCACGGTCGCGCTCCTTGTCCTCCCTCTCTAGCTGTTGTTGCGTGGGCGTAGACATTTCGATTGCAGCGACAGACCGGGTGTTTTGTACAGCTCAGAACTCGTGGCGCAGCACCGGGAAGAGAAGAATTGGTGTTGAGGAAAGCAGCTCCAGGACGGGAATGGACAAGGAAACGTGTGAGTGGGAGCTGGAGAGCGAAAGGGGCTCACCGCCCAAACAATTTCCAGGCCGCTCGAGGGACCCTGGACTTCCAGTGAATCCTACCATCGCTAGCGGTGCAGTTGCGAGTCAGTCGCAGTCGCTGTGCGCGGATCGGGGGAAATACCGTCCCGTGCCCCGAGACGCCGTCCAGGGCGTCCACTAGGCAGGCAGGCGCGCAGTGCATCGCGTCCGGCATCGCCGCCCTCTACGCCACCAGCCTCAACACCTCCAACTTTAAACTGTACCATCATCACGCCCTCACATCATGCCGCCTCAGATCAAGCATGATCTCAACCGATCCGGCTGGGAGACGACCGACTTCCCCTCCGTCTGCGAACGGTGTCTTCCCGAAAACCCATACGTGCAGATGCTCAAGGAAGACCATGGCGCTGAATGCAAGATTTGCACAAGACCCTTTACCATCTTCCGGTGGAAAGCCGACCGCACTGCTCGCCAGAAGCGCACCAACATCTGTCTGACTTGCGCGCGACTTAAGAACTGCTGCCAGTGCTGCATGCTGGACCTGTCGTTCGGCCTACCCATTGTCGTCAGGGACGCAGCCCTTAAGATGGTCGCGCCTGGCCCGCAAAGCGACATCAACCGCGAATACTATGCGCAAGAGCACGAAAAGGAGATTGAAGAAGGCAGAGGTGCCGTGGAGGCTTACGAGAAGACCGACGACAAGGCGAGGGAACTGTTGCGGAGGCTGGCCCAGAGCGAACCCTACTACAAGAAGCAGCGGAGGATCGAGCAAGAAGTAGAGGAGGGAGGAAGCTCTTCTGGAGGATATAGGGCTTTGCCGGTACCCGAAGGTGGTGAGACACAGCTTCAAAAAGCCGGCCCTCTGCGGACAAGAGACACCAGGGCAGGCCGCGCTCAGGGGAACGCCGCATTCACCCCACGACCTGAGGAAATTCGACCACCAGCGGACAAGAAAATTACTTCACTATTCGTCACTGGCGTCGAGGACGATCTTCCCGAGCACGAAGTCCGCACCTTCTTCTCCAAGTTTGGACAGCTTCGGTCCCTCATATGCTCTCATCGATCACACTGTGCCTTTGTCAACTACGCCAGTCGAAAGACTGCAGAAGCTGCTGCAGAAGCTTGCCAGGGCAGAGCAGTCGTCAAGGGAGTTCCTCTACGCGTCCAGTGGGGTAAGCCCCGACCTCTTGATACTATGGAGCGCGATGAGCGCATGATGCATGCGAGGTCAGGACGTCAAACCAGGCAAGGCGTATTAGCGAGAACAAAGGATGGAAAAGCTGCTCCTGACATTATGGAACGTCTTGTACTACCTCCCGAGGATCCGAACAGCCTTACCATTGCGCCTCCTCCGGGTGACGACGATGCCAACTATCCCAGTCTGGCCGGCAACTGAGTTAATATTTGTATTCGAAAGGTTCTCATTCACTGCATGCTGGGCGTTTGGGCGCAGGAAGTTGCAGCTAGTATTTGAATGCTGCGAAATCAAAGGGTATCATGAAGTTAGTTTTATAGAGAAGAGCAGCATTTGGCACCGGCAAGTGTGTTGCGCGTGCCTTTTGGCTGCTTTATCGACTCATTGTCCCCCCGTTCGGTATGCTCGTGAATCTTCAGCTCTGCATTGAGACCGATTAGCTTGAGAAAGCATCCTGAAACACTTGTACGCACGGTATCTGCCATCGTCCTTCGCCTGGCCTTGGACGAGATTCTCCTTCAAGAACTTGGCCACATCATTTGCCTTTGTTATCGATTTCTCCACGTCGGTGCTTTCTTCCGAGAGATTACGATTGGCCTCGAAATTGCTGCGTGCCTCGAACCGAGCGGCGTTCATCACAGAAACATCGCCTAGGCCATCATCAGCTTGATGCTCGAGCAAATCTTTTGGCAGCGATCCAAGGCGGAAAGGACATCACCTTCGAAGGCAATGCGAATTGATCGCAGAAGATTCCGGTAGGCAGAGATGGCAGAGACGCGCGACATGGTGATTTCTCGGGGTCGGGGGGATTGGAGGAACAGAGAGAAAAGTAGACAGAGACGGGAATCGGGATGGAGTGGCAGGCAGCCTCAGGGAGCAGCCACTAAAGACGCCACTGATTACCTACTCCGAGTGCAGCATCAGCCACAGCCAGCGCAGCCACACAGCGAGCCGCCACACCACCACGCGCCTCCCTTTCTGGTGCTACCAACTCCGTACCGAAACTTCGCTCCTCAGGCGCCACATCGCGACTCCGTCGCACTGCCCTCGCTCCCGAAGAAGCCACGCCCGCGAATCAACCAGGAGCTGCTGAAGCAGCACGCCATGCCCAACACCTGTCCCTTAACAGCCCCTCGCCGAAAGCAGTCCCTTTGAATCCCCAAACGACCGACTATGGTTTCTCTTTGGCCCTGGCGCGTGAGTCGTTCCCGCAGCGTTTCCCTTGATCATCCGGTTCGCTAATTCTTGGACTTAGGACGATACTTCCGCTGCGGCCTTTGAGAAGACGCTCGCTACCCTTTCCACAAAGATCCAAAAGACGAGCGTTCGAAACGATGCCCTTAGAGTGCGCGCCAGGAGGTTTCGGGTCATGTGGACCCTGTACTCCGGCTTTCTCTACATTCTCGTCGCCGTCATCATGATACTCGTCACTGGTTGGCGCAATTGGGGACCGGCTGAATACACTGCTGTTGCTGGAGGGCCGCTCGTGTGCGAACATCTGCATCGGGTGCTCTTGGACTTTTGCGCTGACCTTTCGCAAGCATTTATGGAGTGCGCCAGGTACTCAACGCATACTACGAATACCGCATCTCCAACACGCAAGCCTACCTCGACCGCATCTGTAAAGAACGCGACGACACAATCGAAAAGCTGAAGGAGGCTACAAAGTACAACTCTACCCAGCAGCTGCTGGAGAAGTATGGCTCGATGAACAAGGGGCCTCAAGACGCGCCTGCTGGGCCTCAGCGCAAGCCTTCAGGAGGCCAGCGACCCTCCTCTGTAGGCAACCTCCAGGGCCGTACCGTTGCTGCGCCACCTCCTACCGCCAATATCCCTCGCAACAACCTCTCACCCGGCCCAATGCCCGCAACCCGCCCGCACACCTCCGCCGAGCTTCAGAAGCCGCTACCACCGTTTCCCCAAGGTGAACTCCAGAATTCCTCAGGCAACGGACAGCAATCGCCGCCGCAGCCTCCCGCTGCTGTTTTAAATGCCGATTTTGCACCCAATGCATTTCCGGTGCAGTATGCTCCCGAGGTAAGGGAGCCTGCTTGGTACGACCGCATCTTGGATGTCCTAATGGGTGAAGATGAAACATCCCCTAAGAATCGATATGCTCTGATCTGCACACACTGTCGCCTGGTAAACGGACAAGCCCCGCCTGGTGTCAAGGCATTAGAAGATGTCGGCAAGTGGAAGTGCATGGGCTGTTCTAGTTGGAACGGACAAGAGAATGAAACACAAAAATTGGTGAAGCGTCTCTCTCAGGTGGCATCCGAGCAGGCGGAGGATGGCCTGACCCCAATCAAGGAGAAGACTCCAATTGGCGCGGTTTCTCCGCCAGATTCACCAAGCGTCGACGTGGCAGATGACGCACCTGCTAAATCAACAAGAAGCAGGACAACGAGGAAGAAGTCATAGCGGTGCTTCCTTGAAAATATTCAGAATTTGGACGTCTGTAGGGCGGTTTTTTTTTTTTTTTTCCTGCGTTCTGGCAGCGCACCCTGCGTTTTAGTCGAAATATTCATCAAAGCACATTCGACTGGTCCCTGTTTGCCTGTTCTGGTTGTTGCAGAATACCCTTTCTAGGTTTGGTCGTGGCCTCATTCGTTACTTCGTCTAAATCCGTACTATTAACTGAAACCAGGCGTTGCGCGTTCAGTTGGTCTCTATTACCGTTCACTTTGCCTTTTTCTCAGTTCCACTCGAAATACTTGTCGCCTCCCATGCTCTCGCTGTGTGGAAGCCTTTCCATGTTGTAGGAAATCATGGCAATTTTGGAACTGCCTGGAGAGGGGCGTCGCCGAGGTTGACTGCGTTGGATCACAGCCTCCCTGGACCGACGCGAAGCCTGAAGAGGAGACGAGTTATGGTCTTCCCTATACTGAATGAGCTCCACATCGTTCTCCCATTCATCCTCCTCATCTGCCGTGATGTCCCCGCGGCGGCGATGATTTTCCCGTTTGCTCGGAGCAGACCTAGGCTTGCTGAATTCCTTTTGCCGTTGCTGGAACTGGCGTTGGGCTTGCTCCACGGCGTGTTCTCCTTGCTCTCCCAGCTCCAGGACGTCTATACAGCTGTCGAAGCTTTCGTTGTCGCCGTCGTCGCCGGTCAGAACGTCGTGCCACTCGTCCTCTTCGCCCTTCTCCTTGATTTGGCCGACGAACGCGGGGAGCTCCTCAGGTCTCGTGGTCTGGGTATGGACCGGCAACCTGGCAGCAGCGAAACCCTCCTTGGATCCCGCGCCCTTTGTACCCCTACGACGGACGGCGTCCTCCCAGCCGGCGTGCTGCAAGTTGGCCTCGACGCTCTCTCGCGATTCGCACAGCCCCGTTTGCACCCTGACCTTCCCCGCCGCCAGCTCCGACAGGTCCATCCCCAACACCTCGGAGCTTCCGCACGACATGTGGTGGCGCTCCTCGACGACCGGGACCGCCACGGATTCCGTCTCCTGCCTCGGCACGGCGAGCAGTCCTAGCCGCCTTCGCGGTCCTCGCAACCGCAGCTCGTCGTAGCTGGCACGAACCGTGTCGGCAGTGCTGGCCGGCACGCCCCTGAGCGCCGCATGGCCTGCCGCGGCCGTCATGCCGGCCGTCCTCATCGCAGTGGTTGCGGCACTGGCGACCAACGAGGACGCCGTCGTGGCCAGCGAGTTGGCCGTCGTCGACAGGTTGGTGGTCGCGGTGGCGGCGATGCTGTGGGCGCGCTCGAGTGCCGTCGGCGGGCCCTCGCGGTAGCGGTGCGGGGCGTAGGCGTGGTCTACGGGGCTGTCGGTGTCGGAGTCGATCTCCAGATAGTCGGCTTGGATGTCGTCGTCGCCGTCGGCGGTGGAGACGTCGGGGTCGACGCTGTGGCAGCCGCAGGAGGAGTCGGAGCTGTGCGAGCGCTGGAGGACCGCTGTTGCTGTGGTCGTCGTGTTGGTTCGCCGGAGCGCTGTGATGCGGCACCCCTGGTTGCGATTGTTGCTGCTGCTTCCCTCTTGGCTTGCCGCCGCGCTGCCGCCCCCTGGCTGCCTGCCAGACCATGCGGGAGAGGGGTTGCCGATGCGTGGCAGCTGTGGCAATTGCCTGGTCCACACGACCCAGGTCATTTTGCGTGGAGCAGCTCGTGGCGTGTACGAATTCGTCTTCCGAAAGAGAGAGAGAGAGAGAGGGAGAGAGAGAGAGAGAGAGAGAGGGTATATGGTTGTAACTGCGCCGTCAAAAACGCCAGACTGCTGCCATGAAGAGGGGAAATGAAAGAGCGCCGATGTTCCCCGTGCCCGGGGACAGGTGAAAGCTTGATGTCGATGTGCTGAATCGGAGAAGAAGAGGGAAACAAGAAGAGCAAACAGGTCGCCTGGTTGAGACTACCACGGTCGGTCAGTCAGTCAGCTGGTGCTGGCGACGGCGATGGTGGTGCTGCACGGTCCAGCGCTGGACGCAGGACGCTGTCGAAGTCGAAGTCGAAGTCGGGGCTGGCTTTTTGAGGATCACGCCTAATTCTTTCTTCGTGAGACTAGTCCATTCGGCGGTGAATGAATGCTTCGATTCGAGGGGTGAGGTACGAAGGTGAGCGAGAAGTGACTGTTGTTGCGAGACTCGAGTCGAAAGCCCCCCCTCC
>JAIFKG010000311.1:0-34889 GCA_020351975.1 Phyllosticta ampelicida | reverse complement strand
GAGGGAAAAGTCGCCATGTATTATTTTCGAATGGCACCGTCTAAGGCGCTGTGGTATATCAGGCCGGTGGGTGCTTAGACAGACGGTGATGACGGTGATGACGATGATGTGGTGTTCAGGGTGTGTACTGGTATCGGGGTGGTTGGTGTGATTGGTCGCATGCGTTTGTGTGGGTTGCTGTTTTTGTCCAGACATGTTCCTCTCCCATCTTCTTTCGGTGGGTTTCGGCTTTGCTGCTCTCGGTTGTCTCCTTACTTCATCTCTTTGTCTTTTGTCTCTCCTCTCCTCGTCATTCAAGAAAAAAAATAAGGAACAGAAAAGAAAACAATCGTCTCGTCTCGTCTCATTTCGTCTCATCTCATCTCGTCTGATCGCTTATACATCTAATCCACATCAATGACCCACCGCAAATGGTCGTAATTCTTCTGCTGTCTCTCCTTTTCCCTTTTGATAATCTCAGAGGGCCTGTTACGCAATCGTCAGATGGTCACATTGTTGAAACGAAAACGGCAAAAACCAAGAGATACGAAAAACCAACAACAAAAAATTAAAAAGATAAGCCTACTGCTGCTGCTGCTGCTACTACTTCAAGAGTAATAGATCTTTTGCAGTCGCTGCATCCCAACCTTAATACTCAAAGGTAGTGTGTGGTTTATCTTACCATGCAGGACCTGGCGGGCTCTGCCGCCGCCTCTCGGCTTCTCCCGTGGTCGCGTTGCGTTGCGTCGAGTTATCAGTCGTACTGGTGCCCCAATCCCCGGCAAAATCCTGCGGCACAGGAGCGGCCGCGTCGTCGCCGGCACCCTGGTCGTCAGTCAAGTCGACAAGCGCCGCAGCCGTGTTGTCGCCTTCAATCTCGGGGGCAAGGCTGTCAACGGGCGAGGGTTCCTCGACAGGCTCGCCGAGCTTGATCAATTCTTCGTTGTTGCCGATGTGCGCGACGTCGTCGGTACCAATGTCGAAGTTTTCCTTGGTCGTCATTTCTTCCTCGGCGCCGAGCTGGATTATTTCCTTTTCAGGAGCCTCTTCCTGGTCGCTATCCAGGCTGCCGCTGTTGCCGTCTTCGCCGTTTGCCCCGTTCGTCTCGTTGGCGCTTTGGGGCTCCCACTCGGCATTTGGCTTCCATTCGTTCATGTCCAAGTCCAGTGCCTCGATGTCTTCGTCCAGCCAGAGCAGTGGCTCCTCATCGCCTTCGGGGCTGGGCTTCACCCATTTTGCGACCTTGATGTCGAGTTGCGACGGGTGGTGCGTGGGCTTGAACCGGCACTGCTTGCTGTCGTTGGCGCAGTTGGGACGCTGGCAAATGTGCCCGTAGAAGCATGACCCAGCTCGGCACTCTGGACCCTGAGAGCACGGGCGGGTCGAGACGATATATTTGAGAATGTGGAAATATTCTTGCTTCAAGGGGCTGTGATCGTAGTTGCACTCCTTGCCATCTTTGGTGTTGGAGCATGAGCCCCGGATTTGAAACTCGTTACAATGCTTTTTGCCAGATGCGGAGACAGCATCACGGTACTGTTGGAGCTCGAAATGGGACGGACGCGGTAGGTAAAAATCTAGGCGTTGTCCGTCCTTGTTGATGGCAATCAATCCCTCAGTCTCAGGAGACGGCCGAGGCAAGTGAGCGGCAGTCGCAAAGACCCCTTCGGCAGGCGGGTCTTCATCTGGAGGTCCGAACTGAGCATTATCTACTTGGACAGCCCAACTGCTCGTTTGAAGTCCCATGGAGGGTTTGCCATGGGTCGGACGTGGTGTGCTATCCCAGTCCTGAGCCCACGAAGAGGCAGAAGATGCTTTACGTGTGCTGCCGGACAAGTCAATTGAAGATTTTGGCTTGTTTGGCTTGTTTGGGTTCTTCTTCGAAGCCGTTCCCCAGCCATCAGTCAAGGAGGTTTGAGAATTTGTCGGAGCCGCGCCCCAATCATCAGCGAATGTTGGCTGGGAGTTGGTAGGAGCCGAGCCCCAATCGTCGGCAAATTCTGGCTGAGAGCCGTTGTTCCGGTCGTTTGCAAGCGCGGACTGTGCGGTCTTGCGCTGGTTCTTCTTCGCCAGCCTGCTCTCAGGCGCCTTGTTTGGGCTCCAGGTGGCGACTTTGGGGTCAGCAGCAGAAGAAGCTGGGGCAGAGGAGCTCCAATCATTAGCAAAAGCACTGACGTTACCGTCAGGAGCCGCGCTATCTCGACGAGGATGTGCCAATCTGCAATTGCTACCAAATTTGCAAGAGCCCTATCGTGGTCAGCGAAGGTAAAAATAAGGACAAGACAGCATACCTTTTGCATGAACCTAGTACAGACAACCGACTTGGATTCGCGTTCGGCGAAATCTCCAGTGACACTGGTAGTAGTGCTCGTGATAGCAGTGCTGCTGACAGCTGGTGCTGCTCCAGTTACAGCAGAACGGCTGAGGCTACTCGACGACTGCGTCCTCTTGGTTGCAGCGCCCTTGATGGTCATAGAATCGCCGTTGAGGTTTGGCAAAGACCCGCCACGGAAAATGGGACCCAATTCCACTGATGAAAGTTGGAGAGCTTGGTATTCAGGCGCACATTTGCCGGCAGTGAGCAGCGTGACTCTATCAGATCTACCGGTGTGGGGCTCCAGTAGAGGGAGGTAGCGAGCATCATGGCAACCAGCGAACAGAACATGCTTGCACTGGGGGCTCTCGGCGTACAAGAAGAAGGTTTCTATAAAATGAGCTTTTTTCCTACGTGTCAAAGAGTTGGAGCTTACCTTCGACTTTTCGAGTTGCACAGTCGGGGGTGCCATCGTAGACGTCGACAAATTCGAAGAACGGCTCAGCACCAGTGAAGGAAGAGATAAAAGGCGTGATTTGCGCAGCTGCGTCGCCGAGTTTGTTCAAGAGTCCGTCGACATTGCAGTAAATCTTGACAAGCAACTCGGCCTGGTCGAGGTGACCAATCTTGGCAACGATCCCCGCGAGCTCAGCCCTGAGCGAACGGGCAGCATGGGCACCTCCATCGGAACCGGCAGAAATCAGGTCTTCGCTAAATACATAGCCGTCGCCATCGATCAAGACCAGAGCAAAGGGATTCTTTTCGTGACCGCGGGCTTGTCTTTTGTATCTTTCGCGGCCTTCTCTTGCCTCCTCGTAGTCGCTTCTCAACCGACGGTAGTCTAGGATGAGGGCCTCGTACTTGCGCAACACGTCTTGGACTTGGTCATGATGGCTAGTGTCAGCGATGCGAAAAGATCGCACTTGGTGCTCCATAGCATCCAGCGCCAAGTCTCCGCCGATCATGATGATTGGAATTTGTGGCAGACGCGTGGTGGTACGACTAGGGCAACGCAACTGAATTTGGCGCCTAGGCACACGCGGAGAGCAAGAGCGAGAGCGAGACAAAGGCTCCAAAGGCAGCCAATCGATGTAAGACGGATAACGGGACGCCAGAGGGTGAATTGAACAGAGACGGAGGTGCGGAAAGAGGATCAAGCGAGGAGTGAATTCTCAGTTTCGATTGCAATTAGAGAGCAAGGGCCAAGGGCTAGTCTTGGCATGTGTTGTTCCTGACTCAAGACGCGACGCAAACTTAGGTAGGCGCGACGCGTCTGACTAGGACACTCGTCTAATCGATGTCACCAGCCGGTCCCTCGCCTCCTCAAATGTATCCCTCCTCCTCTTGCAACTCTCTCTCTCTCTCTCTCTCTCTCTCTCTCTCTCTCTCTGTATTCCTCCTCACATCTCGCCTCTTCGTACGCTTCACATTGCCTTCTACCACGACATCTTTGCCATGTCAAAACGCGCCCTCAGCGGCGCAAACACGCTGTTATTACTAACCACGACTTCGTACTCGTCCGCCTCATTCGCTTACGCCTCAGCACCCTCGTCCCAGAAGCTCGTGGCGTACCTCTTGTCCAAATCAATCATGACTTACTTATTGTCGCCCGGGTCCTGCCAAAGCGTTACAAAGCCCTTGAGCTCCTTAACGGGCTGGTTGTTAAACAGCGCCCCCTATAGGACATATGCTTGTGCAACCTACGCTCCACGTTAGAATACTATGAGCAATTGGGAATAATATAGAAATTCATCATGAAGAATGTAGATAGCGAAGACATCTTAAACCCTTGTAGCTTTAGATGCAGAGATGAAGGAAAGTAGATTTAAGGGATTAAGAAGAGCAAGGAAGACGGAGCTACCTATTTTCTCTTCATATTCGATCCTGTGCGCTTTAGTAGATGCTGACCCTTCATACCACAACAGGTGGGTGATGAATACAGGGAGAGCATAAGAATAAGTGGATGATACGAGAGGCGTTTCGGAATACCAAGTAGAAGGTTGCAAGATATGTTAGCGATCTCATGACATGCACAACGACAACTAGCCCCAATATCTATCCTCCAACTTACAGCTCAACGCTTAGCGCCCATGCGATTTTTCGTCGACTTACAACGCGCTGTCGCTTTCCTTCCAATCCTCCCGCTTCTTAGATGAGACTCGACTCTCTAATTGTAAACAGCACATCCGCTGCAACTTGCCGAGCGAGCAGTCTTGGGCAGTTCGTAAATTTCATCTATCCGAACGGTTACTTGGGTCAATGCCATCATCCATACCACCATCATGAAGAGCCGAATGGCTCTGTGGGTCAATACCATTATCAATGCCACCACCATGAAGAGCCGAACGCCTCTGTAGGTCGATGTCATCCTCAATACTACCCTCCCGAAGAGCCGAACGCCTCTGTAGGTCAATGCCATCATCAATGCCAACATCCCGAAGAGCCGACCGATTTCAGAGGCGGAGTTTGGTAAACGACGAGTAGTGTCTTGAGAGCGTAGGCCGCTCTAGGCCGCTGGTCCGACTGAGGGCGGCCGTGCGGCAACCGTCGAAGTGGAGTGGTACAGACTCTAGAAGAAGGCGAGAGGCGAGAGGCGCTGCCGCCAACCAACCGGCTGCTGGGAATGTGGTATCCGTAGCTAGACGATGACCGTGTGGCCGTGTTCCTCTGCTTTGTTGTGGTGACAGAGAGCCGCACGGTTCAAGCCCAAGCGCAGCCAAAAACGTCACGGCCCGCTGCGGATAGGAGTATGTATCTAGGGGTATAGCGGCCAGAACTTACATGCCTGGGAAGAGACGGCATACTTGACGAAAAATGGGCTCAGCCAGTGGCTAGTACCAGCTATTCGCTCATAGCCCGTCTGCCAGATATTCTGAGCGAATACAGGATGGTCCAATTATTTTAGGGCGGCGGCAAACGAATGATGCTACTTTCCCGCTTCTCTGTGCTTTTTTGACACTTCCTTAGAGGCGGGCTGAGCATGTCACCCACCGCAAACCCCACACGAAGCCGCCGGTGCGTCGGGCGAAGTTGTGCCACGCTGCCAACCCCTTTCTCCATGTTTCTGGAAGGGCCGAATAATTCGTAAACGCACAGCAGCGACGTGGTGGGGACCTGTTCCGCACATCTGCTAATAGTAGTGACGAAGAGGCAGCAGCAGCAGCAGCAGTATCGCAATAATAGGAACCAGTGGCAAGCAACAGCACCTCCCAACGACCACCGTGTAAGTGGCTCGATTTGATTCCGGCAACGAGCGCCAGCCGCCCGGACAGCCGCCGCCAGCTTCGGTCGTTGCGCTGCAGAACGTTGAATAATCGAGATGGATCGCTTCATACACCGCCAAGCTCGCTTCTGTACAACCATAATTAATTGCTGGCAGAATACGAGCGTAGGAACCAGAAAAAGGGTCGAGCAAGGTAAGCGCTGTGCAGAAGAGGAGGCGCAAACCGGAGAGATCTCGCCGCTCAGCCCTGTTGCTCAACTGCTGAGTATGGGTTGGAACACCGAGCACACAGACGACGGTGGCGGCCCATAGCGGTCGATGACACCTGCTCATCAGCCCTACTGTGCTACTGGCACTCGGTGCTACTTGGGCGTCCATCTTAGCCCCTTAGCCCCTTATGGCGCGCGCCAAATCTGGATATGGCTTGCCTGGTGCCGCTCTCGGTAGCACACTGAGTGTAGCATTTGCGACCTATCCGCCCTCCATCGCCGCAGCGTAGTACTGAGGTTTCTTGGCCTACGTAGTCTCGAAGTGTCGAACCTGTGACCTAATCGGTGAGGGGAAAATACGAGTGGTCATGCAATCCGCTCTCTCGCCCAGAGAGAGGCTCTTGCTTCTTGGGCTAGTGGTTCGGTCAGGCCCGCATAGGATGCCTGGGCTGCTGCGAACACCATGGACCGTGGACGAGTGGCTCGTATGATGCTTGGACATCTCTCGTAACATGGCCAAGAATGGGTTGCTCGTATTGTTGCTTGACTCCACCACCACCACCTCCTCCTCCTTCTCTGCGAGGACAAGTCCTATAAAGGGACGGACAGATCCCAGCCTTTCAAATCATCAACAAGCCAAAGTCAAGCATCCAACACAAGCACAACACTCCCGAATAAACACTTCTTCAACAAACCACCAACAAACACCACCATGCAGTTTAAGAACATTGTCGCCGCTGCAGCCCTTGCTGCCACTGCCT
This sequence comes from Phyllosticta ampelicida, assembly GCA_020351975.1. Lineage (NCBI taxonomy): Eukaryota > Fungi > Ascomycota > Dothideomycetes > Botryosphaeriales > Phyllostictaceae > Phyllosticta > Phyllosticta ampelicida. Next base: position 28,403 of record JAIFKG010000311.1, on the reverse strand, counting down.
CCGCCCTCCCGGCTGCTCAGGACTCAATCGCCAAGATTGTCGGTTCTAGCGCTGGAGTCGTCAAGAGCACCGACAACTCCAACACTGCCGATGAGGCTCCCGCCTCCGAGCTCAAGACCTTTGGCTTGATTGCCATCAACTCGGGCACGTCTCTCCAGAACCAGGGTCTCACTGCCAGCAAGGGTAGCCTCTTTATTGGCCGCAAGCAGGACGCCTACTGCTTCGGGCAGACGTCCGACTACGCTACCTTCCTGCTCAACACGACCAGCCAGGAGTTGTTCTTGTACAACACGACCGAGATCAGCAAGCAGCAGTGTAAGTCTCCCAGTGCCCACCTCGAAAAGCTACATGCTTTTTAGCCGAGTCCGAGGCAGTGCTAACCGTGCATTGCAACACAGTCTACACTGACCGTTCCGGCATGGGCCAAGGCGTGCTCCAGTACTCCAACGACACCTTGACGCCTGGCGGCAGCTTTGAAACTAAGGGCTTTGCCCTCACCAACAGCAGCGTCCTGCAGTTCGCCGGCGACGACTTTATCGCGTGCCCGTACGGCAACTCCGAGACCGAGTACACCGTCTGGGTCGACATTGGCCTCACCAACCCCGGCTACAGCCCCACGAACTGCACCAGCTTCATCGCAAAGGAAATTGAGACGTCGAACCCCATTGACTGCTACTACTCCAACTAAGCAGCAACATATTACCTCATCGGGAAGTGTGGCGGCCTCGATGCGGGATGGTGTACGAAACGGGAAAAGAGGAAAACGCTTTTGGCTGCGAGCTGTAAATTCTGAACTGTAAATAACTTAAGCCATCAACTTTCGCGGCTGTACGCGCCAGCCACCCGCGACGGCTATCTATCTAATGCCATGGCGCCATCCGTCAACCTAATCAGAAATATTCCGCCTTAAACTAACGTGTGTGATGCGATACGATGCGGGGCAGATTCGTGAAAACAATAGCAATCCCGAGTTATGCAAAACAAGTGCCTGAGGCATACACGACCAAAGGAGGAACAGGGACGCTGGCGGTTTAATCTTGTTCTCTTTCGCGCCGAGTACGGGGATGTCCGTGGTCTCGCCTTTTGGGGCTGAGCTCTTTCTGTCTGCCTCGTTCGACATCTCCGTCCACCGTTGTTGATTGTGTTTTGTGCCACACGTTTGGCCAACCCTCCGACGTTTGGTCTGTTACGTCCATGGTGTCGCACCGGCTGTGGACCTGTGGTCTAGGCGAAGCTTTCTGGACGCTTGGCTGGCTGCAAGATGGCGTCAAGCATTTCGATGGCGAGGGATAATGTACACGTTGAATCTTTGGATTTTTGGATCATCGCCTTTTTCCTCTTCTTACGGCCCGTTCCCAGGAGTTTAACACACCGGAAGAGGCCGAGCTAATTCTCCTTTCTACGGGAGAGGCGGATGACGGAGCTCGGGCGGCTTTGTATCCGATGTTTTTGTGCCGCAGCGCGGGAACGGATACCACGGCGTCTCTAGATGCGGCTGCCATGGTTCCTTCCGGGGACCCGAGCGGACAGAACCACATGCAGCGCTTCAGGTCAGTCATCACCGCTCCGCTGCTGGGATACGCGCTTTCCCTCTGGACCAACGAGTCATTATTACCATGGCTACATCATGGCTTCTCCTGAAGTCTCTGTCTGCATCTTGCATCTGCACCACTGCTCTTCATCTTTTGACACACACAGGATCCATCCTCTGAGTCGTCCTAACAGCCAGCTCAAGCCACACCCCAACCCGTGAACACCCACACCAGCGCCTGCTCACCGAGGTGATGGATGCACTGCCCCAACGGATCCCACTCGTCCTCGCTCTGATTTGCAATTGGTGATGGCAAAAGGGCCCCATTGCGTCAAGGCGTCAGCTCCAGCTCCGTCCTCTCTGTCCTCTCCGTCCACCTCTCCTACACGCGCAAGCATGGCTCAATCTATAACGGCAGCGCGCCCTGCTCGTGGCGACAGCCGCAACCGTCCGACAATGCCTCACGCTATATCAACTGATGGCGACGTCGTTGCCGCTTCTCCCGACCCCAGCACCCCCTCGGATGAGGAGTCTCCTGCCCCCCACGACTCTTCTCAGGACCCGCGATTCCTTGTTGGCTTCAGCATCGGCCATGCCCAGACGCACTATGCCTCTCCTACCACGCCGGCCGCCGAGAAGGCTGCCGCCATGGAGGATCTGGCCGGGGGACCCTTCGGCGATACGGAAATACATGGTCTCGAGGGAACACAAGAGCCGCAAACTGTTGGCTCGTCTGGGGCGACAACGCCAGTTACACAAGACACTGGGACACCGCTGCGAGATACTGCGGCTAAGCAAGAGACGGAACCTCGAAAGCTGTCACCCACGCGTCCAAAGAGGCATCAGCGATCCGAGGATTTGAAAGCTTCACTGCGAGAAAGCTTGACTGGGCACAGGCGACGCGCGTCGTCTGGTGGGTCTACCACTAAGAAGCTGTTACCGTTCAACCTGCCCTCGCTACCCAAGAGCCCTAATTTACTCAACTTCTCCATCCCCGGATTCTCAAGTAGCCATGACCGCCGGCTTAGTCAAGATGGAGCAAGCAAATCGAGCAGTCCGAGTCCAAACAGAGCATCTTTCCAGAACGCCTCGCAACCCTCCAGTTCTCTTGCTCCCTCGCATCCACGTCGTTCCACTGTTCACCTTGATGGATCGAATGCTCCGAAGTATCAGCGACCAGACAGTTCCAGTCCAAGGCCAGCGCCGAGTCGCCAGCTGACGCGAGAGTCTTTCTTGCGAAGGTCGGCGTCGGACGAATCTCTAGTACTTTACCGCTCCCTCTCCAAAGCATCCTCTCTCGGCGACGACACTCGATTTGAGCACGTGCAGGAGCAGGTCAATAGTCGCATAAAGGCGATCAAGGACAGCTTTCAGGATGCCAACTTTAAGATTCGCGGTATCCCTTCGATGCCAAATTTCAACAATCTGGCAATGTCTTTTACTGATCTTACTCGCGGTCGTCCAGGGTCTTTGTCGATGAAAAATTCCTCCGGGGGCCCTCGTAAAGGCACGCCGAGTCCCCTGAAGATCAGCAAAACTTCTGTCGAGGGACCGAAAAAGAGTCCTAAAGGTAGCATTGCGGGAATGTCCGCCAGCAATGCCGCTCAGCACCCATTCTTCACTCAGGCGGTTGGAGACTTGAAGGGAGACGTTGTCATCCTCGGCGGCTACCGCGGATCAATACTTCGCTCCGCAGAGCCGCCACATCGGCAATTGTGGGTGCCAATCAAAGTCGGCTTAAACCTCCGCAAAGTTGATTTGGAAGTTGGCTTAGATCCAGATGACGAAAAAACAATGGAGGAGAGGGTCATTCCAGGCGGCATGCTCACTCACATTGGTCCGGTAGACATTGCGCGACGTCTGTTCAAACGGCTTCGAGCTTCGGAAAACGCCCAAAACGGCGAATTACGCGTCCATGATTACGGCTACGACTGGAGGCTGAGTCCGCATCTTCTCAGCTGCAGACTCATAAAGTTCCTCGAGTCTTTGCCTTGTAACCAACCTGATGTACCGGCAGATCAAAAGGGTGCCGTGGTGATTGCCCACAGCTTAGGGGGGCTCATCACACGCCATGCCATCAACGAGCGGCCGGATCTTTTTTCGGGCGTCATTTATGCTGGCGTCCCTACAACCTGCGTGAACATCCTTGGGCCGCTGCGCAACGGTGACGATGTGCTCCTCAGCTCGCGAGTACTGACTGCTCAAGTCAATTTTTCGATTCGCACAAGTTTTGCACTGCTGCCCCTCAGTGGCAAGTGCTTCATTGACAAGTACACCAAGGAGGAATACCCCGTCGACTTTTTTGACGTCAACACATGGATTGAAGGGCGCTTGTCCCCGTGCATCGCTCCCCCTCTACCGCCGCTGAAAAATCAACTCAACACTGGATTTGATGGAATCATGAGGTCTATGTCCAGCGTTCTTCCTACGATGGGTCGCAAGAGTTCCATGTCAAAGTCGCCCAGAAGCAGCACATTTTCACTTTCCGGGACTGTCAAAGACGAGGCAGCCAAAGACGCATCTGCTGCCAACACCGCGATAGCAGAAGGTGCACAAGGCGGTCGGCCCAACAGAGGGATTGGGGTGCAAATGGGCGCAAATCAAGGCGAAAACCCGGCTGAGCATAACGCGTCGCAGAACAGCAACCCGGCAACGGCGGTCACGATCCCTCGCGAAAAAGCGATTGAATACTTGACGCGCACGCTGGCCGAAACCAAGAAGTGGAAGCAAGAGCTCGACTACCGTCCGGATCACGGCGACTCCAACCTTTACCCACCAGCCGCGGTGATCTACGGCAAGAGCATTCCCACGGTCTACGGTGCAAAGGTTGTTGGGCGAGAAGGCATCAAGTACGCGGACGCATACGACGAGCTCGCTTTTGCGAGCGGCGACGGAGTCGTCCTAGCGCGCGCAGCCATGCTGCCGCCTGGCTACGCCGTTGTGAGAGGAGGCGTTGTCAGCAGCGATCGTGGTCATGTCACGCTTCTGGGAGATTTGGAAGCCATAGGAAGGTGCCTGGAAGGAGTATTGGCGGCGAGAAAGGCCGGCGTGGGCAAGGGGCCCGAGTTTAAGAGACAAAAGAAGGCGGCGACGTCCAAGATGGAGGGTACGAACAGGAATACGGATGAGGTCGAGACCCAGGTCAATGGCTCATGATTTGATTACTGGCACGGCGTTTGAAGGCAGATGGATCACGATAGAATAGATGTGCAACTTTATTTATGTCTGGGATCGATGCGGCATCGCTATGTCTTGTCACAGTCACGATAATGGCGGCATTGTAACGATTAGAGGGCCTATGTATCATGTAGCATCATGGACAGTCTGCATAAGCCTTGTGCCAGTGGAAAGTGTAGTCGCCATCGGCACCTGTTGTTGCGCTGGGAGCCACAACAGTCGCCGCATGTGTGTTGTGCCCCTGGCCTTAGCGTCGGCAGTCGGCCAACGGTCTTGGTTCGCAGAGCGCCCCAGCTCACCTTACCTACATACCTGACTTTGTGCACCTAGGCCGTCATCACGCCCCTCCCAACTCACACGCGAACAGGCGCAGACTGCGGTGCCAACCCAACTCAAAACCAGGTAGCCTTTCAAACTCCTCCGGTTTCCCGAGAGACTCTCCTCCGCATCTCTAATCCCTCAAACTCCCTCTACCGCCGCTGTCCAAGGAGTGCTGCGCCTAAAATGCGACGACCTCAAATGTCTTCTGGGTCGGCCGTGTCCGCAATCCTCACACTACCCTTATTGTCAAACGCCGTGAATCTGAACTGCAAGGACATTGTCGTCGATGGGCAAGACTACAACCTCGAGAAGCTGGGCGGGCCACACTCCGTACATTGGATACAAGAACACCCGCCGTCAATCTCCAACTTCACCTTTACCGTCGATATTTGCCAGTCACTGAAGCCGCTCAAGGGCGTGGACAAGGACGACCAGTGTCCGCAGGGAACAAGAGGTGCGTGAATTCGCCATCTGTCCCGGTTTCTCTCAGCTCTCCATCGACCGTGTCACCATGCACACACACACACACACACCGCAACAAGCAGTAGCCACCGCCCCCACCTCCCCCGGCGGCGCACCCGAGTCGTCCGAGCTGAGCTGACGCCATCATTGATCACAGTGTGCGGGACCGAATACATTACCAACACAGCCGACAACACAACACTCATCAACCAAGTGGTGCCCATTGCGGGCGACTACACTTTGCACCGGGGCAAAGGGCTGGACCCCAAGTTCACGCGCCTCAAAAACTCCGACTCCAACTCTGACAAGGACAAGGACGGCCTTCGCATCGAGCTGCGCGGCGGCAAGTATCCGTTCAACAAGAAGAATGGCCAGGAGCAAAAGGCGCTGCTCGAGTTCATCTGCGACCCTTCGCGGACTGGCCTCGAAGGGTTGGACGACCCTTTAGATGAGCGCGAGACGGAGGATGGCGAGGACGAGGGCGTGGGCGAGAAGAGTGCTGAGAAGATGATGGAGAAGAAGCTGCGCATGAGGGCCAAGGGCAACGCGCCGGAGGAAGACGAGGACGGCGACGAAGAAGACGACGGAAAGCGCAGCCTACGGTTTCAGAGCTACAAGGACGAGGGTGACGTCAAGGTGCTGCGGCTCGAGTGGTTGACCAAGTACGCGTGCGAGTCATCTTCGGACGGAGGCTCGGGGCAAAAGTCGGACCACTGGGGCTTCTTCACCTGGCTCATCATCATGTGAGTAGTGTCTATCGAGTGATGGCGGCTGCCGCATTGCCTTTTTCATGTACTGACATCTGTTGCAGCATCTTCCTCTGCGTCGCCGCGTACCTCATCTTTGGCAGCTGGCTCAACTATAATCGCTACGGCGCCCGCGGCTGGGATCTACTTCCTCACGGCGACACCATCCGCGACATTCCCTACATCGCAAAGGACATTGGTCGCCGTGTCGTCAACACGTTCCAAAGCGGTGACTCAAGAGGTGGCTACAGCGCTGTTTGATTTGGTCCCAGGCTTCGTCAGGCTTGGGTAATATTACTGCTCTTTTCCCACGTTGAATACTTTGGGACGTCCACAGGCCGTGGTTCATAAAAATGACCTCTTATGCCGAGTTGCAAGTGCCCATGCTTAGTCGGGTGACGAAAGAGAGAAGGAGACGAGAGGATGCAACGGGGGGACGTGTAGGTTATGAGCCGACTGGGGGCATGCTTTTTGTAATAAAGCCAGTCAGTCGGCCGCTGTTGTTGTTGTTGTTGTTGTTGCTGCTGTACATTGCTGGCGTTTTGGCATTCAATCAGTCGGTCGGTCGGTTGGTCGGTCGATATTTTTGGTGGGTGTCGCCAGTGTGCCTAAAATGATTGGAGAGCAGGCAGGGCCCATGTGTTAGGTGAAGAGGGGGAAGATGCATTGCCATCGATTGCTTTTTGCAGCGAGAAATGAACCGCCAGGGCGGCAAGAGGAATCGAACTACAGTGGCAAGAAACTGAAGTTTTTGATGATGACGAGTACCTGTGATAGTGAGCAACGTGGTGGTATACGAAGTCCCGTTGAACCGCGCTTGCCTGCCTCGCGCAAGCAAAAGGACCCGCTGAATCTGAAGTTCGAAGCGATATCGCTCCCGTATGAGCAGCAACTGCATCACTGTCTCCAGTCTGCAAGTATGTGACACATCGTCGCCCAAATACCCGCCCGCGCCACTAGACCACCACACCCCCATGCCACCTCTCCGCCGCACATGGTCATTCAAGATCCAGGAAGCCTTGCGCACGAAGAGGTACAAGTCACAGGCGCCAGTTCCAACACATCCAAGAGCTCAACCCAGCGACGCACGCTAGAGCCATACGATCGACCATCCCACGCCAGTCCGGCAAAGCAAGCGGGTCTCACCTCGAAGCGCATCGCAGGCGTCATCATCACCTTCGACGAACGATCCTCGTTGCTGTCGGCATGCATGCGGCAACAAGCACGCGACCAGGTGACTCGAAATGTGTGCCTGTCTTTGTCCATTTTCAGACGGGACCAGACCAGACCAGACCAGGCCAGGCCAGGCCCAGGGGCGAGAGAGCTGAACATTGCCAGATTTCAGACGTACTCATGCTCGGCCGCGGGGCAAGAATGGCGAACGGAGGTGCTGCTTCTGTCCTTCATTCCATCGCGTCGCCGCTGGGGATGGACGAAGAAATTCAACAAAGCGGAGCAAGGTCTGGTAGCAAGTCGTGAGTAGGTACACTGCCAGGACTGCTCCCTGGTCTTGTGGACACACTTTTTGCATGGCATCTGAGCCCTACCTACCCTTCGCTTCTTCCCAAATTGTAGGTGCTTCGTCTCGCCAGAGGCCAAGTTTACTGAATCTTCACTCGCCAAACGAGTGGAAGAGGGGAGCTGAGGCCTGGGCTTGGAAGTTTCTTGGCCACACAGTGCACGCCTGAGAGGAGCTTCAGTTGCTTTAACTCTACCGGCAGAATTTCCAACCATGGCGCACCGCGACTTCTACCTTGAGGCTCTTGTAGGTAAGCAGAGAAAATTAGCAACACAAGATACTGAAGCTTTAAAAGCTCATTACACAGGGCTTTGACAAAAGGAAGCGAAGTAAATGCCGTCGATGCTATCCTACGCCGTTTCTTTCGCCGGATAACAAAAGCCGGCTGCTGGGTATTGTTGCAGGCGCCGAATCTAAAGAATTGAAATTGACAACGCAGTCTCGTTTCGGTAGTAGCGATGTTGATGGCGAGGAGGCAAAAAGCAAACACGAAACATTATTTTGACGTCGCACCATCCGACATCTTTGGGTATTTTCCAAAAAAGACCACCAGCCAAGGAAAAAGAAGCAACGGATGAACTCCAAACTCCGCCGTGAGGATCGCGTCCATGATCCCGTCCATGATAGCCCGGCCAACCCGAAGACAGGAAAATTGAGAGAATTCGAACTCTTTGGCGCAACGTCGTAGGGCAGGAAAGCCGAACAAGTCGGAAGTCGATTTCTTTGAGCTCATGCTCAAATTCTTCCGGGAAAAGCTGGTTCGTTCATGCATTAGCCACATTTCCCCCTCACATCAACGCTATGGGATCAACCGGTGCAAGCTCCAAGGCCACATTTACGACTTTGCTGAGTTTCATAAACGAGGTCCTAGCCTCCCCGGTGCCCGTCTTATTGATGTTGAGCTCCTCGCCGACTTCTTGTGCCAGCGTGTGTATGTGGTCTCGCGGTACTCTATGCACGCAGACCAGCCTCACATCGGCGCCCTTGGGCACGCGGTCCTCCAGGTGTGTGCAGATCTCTCGTAAGGCCGGGTCTTCCAGCCAGCGGCGGAACGACTCGCTAAGGTCGTGGGCACGCGGCGACCAAAAGCTGCTTCGGAAAAAAATCCACAACGATTTGAGCCGTGGGAAATCGTGTTGTAGGCTGCGGTACGGCAGAGTACTGCCGAGATACGAGGACCAGAGGCGCACGTCGCGGTCTCGTATACGCAAGCAAACGTTGGTGACGCAGCGCGAGTAGCCCGGGGAGGATAGGTGGACGAACATGTTGGCGTCGGAAGGATGGACGAAGAGAAGGCGGTTGCAGGCGTAGAGGATGGGAGCAGCTTCGGCGTAGATGGTACGGCTGGTGGTGAGAAGAGCGGTTGCTGATCTTGGTGAGGGCAGCGTCGAGGTGATGGGTGGCCACCATGTGGTCGTGTTTGATCGCAAGGCATATTCGTATATCTTCTCACGCAGCTCCAGGGGGAGGCGATGGAGAGTGCTGGGCAGTGGTTGTTGCGAATCGGATTGTTCGACATCGCTCATGGTAGTGTCTTCGTCTGACGAGGACATGGCCGACGGCGACCGAGATGATGATACTGAGTCTGATAAATGTGAGGCCGCCATGAGGAAAGACTTGAGATAGGGAGCGGCTGTGGACGACGAGATCCACATGTATAGAACAACGAGTGATGGGTGGTACTGTCGTGGAGAGGGTTGTTACCGACGAGCCGGAGGCAGAAGGTTTGCTGTCAGCGCCGCGCCAAGGTTGCTGACTGCGAATATTGGACCGAGTCGATGTTCACCGCAGAACTCCTTTGAAATATTTCAAGTTTTCGAAAATACATTAGGCCAGGCAAAACATTGGTGAAGATGTTTGGAGAAGTCAGCGGGGCCCCGCTAGCCGACGGAGGTTGCATGTTCACCTCAACGGTCTCTCGGCCTCGGGAGTACAGCAGGCAGGTAGTTAGCTCACAGCTGCCCCGCCATCCAACCATCATCTTCTCACTTTTACAACTCATCATGTCGACATCTGCTCGCTGACAACACCATCCTGCCTCCGCCGCAATGACCTCGCCCGACCTCGCCCTCTTCCTCCAAATCCCCTGGTCGGCCAAGCTGCTCGCCGATCCCGACTTTGTTCTGAGCCCGACCGACTCGCGAAACCCTAAAGCTACCACCGAGGATTCCTTCATTGCCGAGACGCTCCAGTCTCAGCGTACTGTACGAGCATGGATCACTCAGCTTCGCCTAGCCGAGGACCATCCATCCTACCCGATCCGCGAGGCTCGCTCTTTTCTGCACCTCGGCGACGGCGTATGCGGTTTCGCGCGCGTTTGCCATGGCGGCATGATTTCGACCCTTCTCGATGAAATAACGGGCATCCTATTAACTGCCAATGCCAACGAAATGGACAAGAGGGCGGGTAGAGCTAGAGGCCTAAACTCCGTGACGGCATACCTGAATGTCTCGTACAAGAGACCCCTGCCAGCGCCTGGTCTGGCTCTGGCCGTTGCGAAAATCGGCAAAGTAGATGGGAGAAAGCTTTATATTTCGAGCTCACTAGAAGACGGCCTTGGTACAGTTTTTGCCACAGCAGACGTCATGTTTGTTGAGATGAAGGCAAAATTGTGAAGATGGTTTCATCATTTGGCCTCTTAAACCCATCTTGCCAAGCAACAGGATGAGATGCCCTGCTTGACAGTGGCTCGCAATTATACCCCGAGAGACATGCCCGAGCAACGTATAGTTCAGTGTTATTCGCATGTGTCTGCTCCCGGGCCGAGACAGTCAAAGATATGGACGCTGATTAGAGATCAATTTGTCAGATTTTGTTCGACATTACTTCCATTGCATGTCCTTCTGTTCGCCGGGTTGCCCACCTAGTCATTCTTCGACAGAAGGCAATGGCTACGCAAGCAAGATGAGCTGTTGATCCGTAGCACGGTTGCAACACAGCTGAGTGTACCCTGACAAATAATATGGCCATAACACGCCAACTTTCGAAAGCCAGCTGTCGATGAATGCCTGGGATGGCCTCTTTTGGCGACTCGGCCATTTTGGCAACACCACCGGAGCAGTATCGAACAAGGCGACGATGGGAGACGTCTGCTTCAATTTGTCCACTGCCGAGGAAACGTGACATGTATCACCGTCCTCTCCACATGGCGACAGTGCTGCAGTCAAAGAGTCATACCCATCATGCCATCTCATGAAATCAGGCTCCGTGTCCACTTCGACGTATCCGGCAGCAAGATTTCTCCCTTGGTCAGAGGCGGCGTCCAGAGATGCCATGAGATGAAGGCTCCGTCTTAAGGATGCGTGCCAAACTAATGCTCAAAGTCGCCACATGGAGATATTTCAGTATCAATCAAGCGCGCCGGATCGGAGAGGACAACCACAGGGGCTGTGATACATGTCAGACAATATGATACAGTTTGAGGCAATCCGAGGGGCCAAATTTGTCTGAAAGAATTCGAGCTGAGCCTGGTCATTGAGACCGCCTGAGAGGTCTGAACGAGCAAGCCTAGGCAGAGGCTATGCGTGAGATGCTATGCAGAGACTACTGAAAGAGCCTCATGCAGGACTTGCAGGGTATGTATCCGTCTGATTGGATCCAGGACTCGGAATTTTTCCCAGGTGATCAAAACTGAACACCCCAACTGCCGGAGACCGCGCGAGCCATGCGAGGCCTCCTGGCAGTCGACTATGGCGAGTCTTGAGGGACGGCCAGATTCTTTCAGTGGATCGGATTTGCCGCAAGCGTCTGGGAGCTTGACCGTCCAGTTGAACCAAGAGAGCGATCAAGGAGGCATAGAAACCCTCCATCTTGGAAAGCGAGCATCTAGGGAGCATACAAGCTCTTCAGGCAATCGGGACCAGGATTCTTCAAGTCGTCCAACTAGAGTCACAGGGAGCAGTCGTGATTCGTGCCGCGATTTGCTACCACAGCAGCAAGCAGTTCCACCTTGGCCGGAGAGAACGGACGGAGAGACACTGGATGATGCATAAGCCGGCACCCAACAGGAAAGGCCACGGAATGGGTGATGGGAACGCATTCCAATCAGGAAGACACACGGACATCAACTGGTGGCCATGATGTGGAGTGGAAAGTGGAAGGGCAATTGGGCTTCGCCAACCGAGACCCAAAAAGGAAAGCAGTCCAGAGGCGGCAATCATGGGGTTTACAACTGAGTCCTGTCTGGTCATGTGAATCAAGTCAGACTCCAATGGCGTGTGGGATGGGGGTGCTGAGGATTCGGCGGCTAGTTGCGGAGGACGTTGATGGGCCAGTGGGACAATTGCTCGTGCTGACCGCGACGTCGCCGTGGCTTGTCGGTGTGACCATGAAGACGGGTTTGTTCACTCTTGTCGGCGGAGGCGAGGCGTGGAGAATTAATTCTGCGCCAGGATAGCCATGCCCTCCGGTTGACAGGTCCAAGGCGCCGTGCCGCCCGCCGGCACTCGGGCGACCCACACCTCACCCTGCCTCCCTGCCCGGCCGTTGTGTCTACCTGACCCGACTGACCCCTCCCACTCCATCAACTCACCTAACTACTACCTACTACTACTACTACTACTACTACTACTACTACCGCCAACGCCTCGCTTCCCTGTCCGTGGCATGCGGCCTGACAGCAACCCCGTCCTTGTCAGCTTGCTGCCGCTATCTGCTGTACCTTTTCTTGTCTTGTAAAAGCCTTACGCGTCGGCGTTGCTTCTGCCCTGCCACCTCCCGCGCGCGCGTTTCCAGCACTCAACATGTCTCATGAAAGCCGCTGCCCGCAACCATCTCCTTAGTCTTTCCTCCACCCAGCTGTCAATCCTATTTTTTCTTTTCTACCTCGTCAATGTTAGTTTAAGGGGGTGCCTAGCATGTTTCCACATCAATGCCACTCCCGCCTCCAACATCAACGTCACCAGCGAAGGAGGAGAGACCGAAGAACATTCAACGGCAGAGCGCTTTTCTCAACCTTCCCTCCGAGCTCCGCCTCCTTATCTATTCTCACCTTATTCCTCAAAACAAGGACATCTCCTTCCATCCCATCACTCGCAAATCCAACAAAGGAACACCGGTTCCCGGCTACGTTTGGGAGCCCGGCGTGCGGGGAGTCGGCGGATTATGGCTGTCTATCCTACTCGTCTGCCGCCTGACGTATGATGAGTCGGCAGAAATTCTTTACGGCTCCAATCGTTTCCACTTTACCATGACCAGCCGGGAGCGCATATGGAACTCGATTCACCCAGAGTCCCTCAACAAGCCGTTCGCGCGCGGCCTCCCCATCAATACGTTGCGAGTCTTCCCGTCATCCGCCCTGCTTCGCATGCGCAGCGTCTCGATCCGCGTTGAAGAAGACGTCAGCCGTCCAGAATCATATCGACGTGTGCAATCATGGCTCGCCGACGCCGTCAGCCGCTTTGTCGGCGGGGCAGAAGGAGGGGCACCACGACCTGGCTCCTCCCAGCTAGCGCAACAGCGGCACTGCTTGCAACACCTGATGGTGACGCTCGTCTCCGGCGAGTTTTCCTACCGCCACTTTGCCCCATTCGCGGACGTGTACTGGGAGTTTGGCCCAGCAGCACCGGGCCCCGCCGCCTGCCAGTACCAGTTCGTGCTCGAGCCGCTAACACAGCTGCGCGGCATCAAGAGCGTTCAAATCCATGGGCATGTCTTGCCAGCCTTTTCCCAGCGCCTTGCTGACACCATGATGATGGCTGGCGCTTCAACGCCCGATTCAACAATGACGACGACGACGTACGACGAACACGATGGCCACGGTGGTGCACCAAACGCCCTCCGCTACGATGTGAAGCGCCTCAAGAAACGGCGATGCGGCCCGGGCGAAGTGATACCAATGGTGCGGACGACGAGAAAGTTTAACGAACCGGTGTTCGACTGGTGCGTAGGTGGTGCTGTGCACGATGCTGATGCAATGAATGTGGACGAGGAAGATGAAACAGATGCCCCAGGGGAAAAGCGGACAGAAGTACCTTACACCCACTCAGCGACGCGGAAGGATTCGAGAATGACATAGTGCCAGTGGCCGACGAAAGCGAATACAAAATCCAACGCTTCCAAGTGCCAAGTAGAAACGCATGGAGACGGGAAACATCCAAATCCAGTTGCCCGACGACAGGGAGAACTTGGACTAGGTTAGGATGATTTCAAGGAGTAATCATGGGCTTTCACTTGGACGTTCAACACCAGAGAGAACCTTGCGCTGGTTTTCAAATCCACGCGTCATCCCCGTGGCATCGCCATCCATAAACGCACGCCCGAGAACGGATACTTCCATCTCATAATTCATCGGCAAGAAGCAGAGCTGCAACTTCCTTCGGGGTTACGCAACCGCCCACATATTTCTGTTTGCAATTTTCCTACTATACGTTGTCTCAGACCTTGCGCACCCCTGACCAATACTCCGGGCCATAGCTGTGTTTTCCGGCCGGAAATTAGCAGTAGCTGAACAGATTCCCGTATTTCTCTTCTCATTTGTCGCTTACAACATCTCGGGGCGCTTGGCTGGCGTTTACTGGGGGCGGGCTCGCTGAATGGGCGGTTTGCATCTATTTGCTTGGTCTGCGCTGGATATGGGGGGGGTTGAAGTCTTCTCGGAGGTTTGATAGCAACAGCCTTACCACGGGCATGGCACCAAAAAGGAAAAGGGGGGGTTGGGGGGCAAAGAGGTCTCGGACAATGCCGCACTCACCCGTTGTTTGTCTCAAGCCGGACTCGCAAGTCTCGGCCCAAGAGGCCCACCAACCTGGTGGCCGGCGCTGTTATAGCTTGGGGGCGCTGGGGGGAATTGTTGTGCACGCAAGGCCGCCTCTCTGGCGTCTATAGCTAGTCAGTTATGTGACGACACACGGAGCCCGAGAGACTAAGCCGATGTGCGAAAAAAATAAATAAAAAAACCAGGACGTTGCGTGACATGACGGGATGCGTCCAACCGCCTGAAAGAGGTTGAATGAATGTCTACCGAAAGCGACAACTATCTCCAGTGTTCAGAAAGCCAACGCGAGAACTAACTCATCTACAATGATCGATAGATCTGGAACCCATTGGCACATGTAACCGGGGAGCATTTCAACCCCATCACTCCCCCTTGGGCCGAGATGTCGTGAGGTAGCATTTAAGCATCATCCATGCACTGAATTTGTACATGCGTATTGCCGCCCGCTGTGACGAGCCCTCACCCACCAACATCCTACACCTCAGGACTTGGCTCCCCGCAGCGAAAGAAGAAGACTCCGCCTCTCTAGTCCACTGTGCTTCACTGGCGCAGCTGGCATGAAGTGGCTGTGGGGGGGAGGGAAAAAAAGAAAAAAACAAAAAACAAAAAAGTTCAAAGCAAACACGGGCTGCTGCGAAGGCACCCTTCGCGCGAGCGTGGTGCGTTCTAGCTAGGCACTTCACCGTCCACACAGGTCCTACTACGCTCCGCAGACACGAGAGAGAGTCGCGGCGCGCCTGCTACCCGATGGCCTGTCTGATTACCGGCCAGGCCTCCGGCAGCGGCAAGCGCGTGCTCTGACAGGACGTCATGGAGGAGCTGAGACGTGACAGGGCAGGGCAAGGCCGGGAAAAGCAAGGCGAAGGAGGGGGGGCAAAGAAGTGAGTGAGTGGCAAGTTCCTGGCGTGGCACGGCAGCGAAGCAGCAATAGAGGCAGCATATCAGCCAGTCCGGGGAAGTCTTGGACGGGTGGGGTGGATGGCAAGGTAGGTAGGTAGGTAGGTAGGGAGTAAGTGATCCGCCAGCCATTCAGCTGCTGCCCTCCAGACACCTCTCATGCTGGCGATCGTGAGCTCGATTCCAGATGCAATGATAGCGGCGCCAGGGGACCCCGCGTCGTATGCGCAAACTCGCCACGAGGGCCTTTGCCGTCAATGTCAAGATGGCATGCGTCATGGCGAGATGCATCTCTGCTATGCACGCTCGGCGCAGACTCTCCGGAAGTCGCCATAGCATCGGCATCCGAAATGTACAGCAGGCGGGCAGGTAGTGGGCATGAAGTGACAGCTGTCCGCGTTGGGCAAGAGGATGACGCGGCCAGTGGATACGCAAATGGACGGGGCGGCGCGGGGGAGCGCACAGCCGGACCAGACTGGCCTGTGGGCGTTCGGGTACGCAAGTCTCTTTCTTGGCAAGGTCAAGTGGGAGATGCATGTGTAGTGGAGGAGGGGGATGTTAAAAAAGTCCACATGTGTTATAATATCTTGATTGCTGTTTTCTGAATCAGACCCGCGATCTGATCGTGGAGCCGATCGGAAAAACTAGCCCAACCCAGCCTTCTGTTTTATACTTGCGAGCCTGATTCGCTGATTTGACTCCCAAATTTATATTCAAAAGGAAAATGTAACTGGTAAGAGAAAGGCTGCAAGCGGGACAGAGCAGCAACAGCGGCAGCGGCAGCTGCAACCGAGCCTCGTCGTGCCGCTATCTTGTATGACAGCGAGATCACATATCGGGTTGTCTCCTACATCCCGCTCCGGCAGTATCAGGCAGGCCGTTGAGTCTCGCTTCCAAAGACGAGCCGGATAATTCATACGCGTGCTGACGGTTGATTGGTAATGCCAGAGGCCTGGCTCTTGCTTATCCACCTGCTCGATGCATAGAAGATGCTTGGTCAAACGGGAGAAGACTGATGAGGCATTGCCAGAGGCGCATGCGTTACTGTCCCTTCTCTGCAACGTTGTAGTACTCTCCGTCTTCGGCTCGCAGCGCTTCTTCGAGTTCTTTGCCGAAGAGGAGATTGAAAACAACAACAAAGTATACGTCGTTTGTTTCTCTGTTCTTGAAGACCCACCGCAAAGTGTGCGTCTTGTCGTCGATGTATCGAAGCACGCCCAGCGAGAAGCCAGGTAGCCGGAGGGCGAATTCTGCCACGACGAGATCAGCAACCGCCATGAACATTTCGATGCAGCACCTACTTACTGTTGAAATCCAGATAGGGATTGAAAAAGTCACCTGTGAGGGATCAAAGTCAATGAGGCTCAGCGACGAATAATTCGCATGAGGTAGGATCACATACCCTGATACGCCCTCCCCTCTTCAAACACAAACGCCTCTCTATGTTGCCGGTCTAGAAACCACTTGCGCCGCTTGTCTGCATCCGCCGGCAGGCCCAGCTCCCTCCGAACTTGTTCGCCATCGCCGTTGGCGCCCTCGGCTATGGCAGGCGCCTCACGGATGTCAGGCACCTCGCCGCGCTGCCCAACCTTGTCGCCCACGCAAAGCACGAACCAGCAGCTCAGAGCGGGGCCGTACAGCCAAGGCTCATCGGCGTAGGCATCGCACTCGATGCCCGGGTCGATGAAGCGCTTGACAATGTTGAAGGCGTAATTGAAGCCTGGCGGCAGGCGATCGCGCACCGGCCGGTCAAAGTCGGGCCCCCAGACGCAATCGGCGCTGGGCAGGTCGCGCTTGGGCACGAAGCTGAAGGAGATGCTGTAGCGGTCGCGGGAATGCGCTGGGTCATCAAAGTACGGTGTCGATGCGGGTGCGGTCAGCGGCAGGCCGGTGAAGTCTCGGATGCGCGTTTTGATTTTGACTCGCACAAACTCATTCTCAAAGCTGAGGCAATCGTCGCCATTGACATTGACCAGACGATGCGTGGAGCGGTCGTAGGAGGGTCCGGCGGTGACGCGCAACTTGTACTTGGAGGTGAGAGCGTCTGGGTCGTCGGCGGAAACGTCCCTGCGTCGCTGGCGGGGAACAAGGCGGGGGTGGGGCTGTTCCGCCGTCTCTGGCTCTGACTCTGGCTCCGGCTCTGGCTTCGACGGCGAGGCAGCCGTCTCAGACACCTGGTACAGAGAGCTTGGAGGCGTGCTGTATTCTTCGCTGCTCGAAGCGTCGCTGTCAAGTTCCTTGGGTCTCTCTGGCTCCAGAGCGGAGGGTTTCGATCTCTTGATCTTTGCGGCGGCTTTGGCCTTGGAGCGCGAGAGGGCGTCTTTGACTTTGAAGGCCATGATGGCGGAGTGCAGAGCGGTGTTCAGGAAAAGCCGCAGCGATATATCAAGTGCTCCATGGGCAGCAGCAGCGGGCGATGAGGAGGGGCGGTACCATTGGCAAGATCGTGCTTCACAGGTCGACGTCTCTCAAGGAAGCATCAACCACAACCGCGTCATAGCCAGGTTATTTCCCGAGCCACCTGCACTCGCCCAATGAAGTATCCCGGGACTGGGGAGCCGACCATCACCCATCTCACCAGCGAAAGCCCAGCCACACCGGAAATCCATTCGAGGGTATCACTCTCAAGACCTTCTACCGCTTTAGCTCAATGACCTTTGTTGCCCCGTTTGCCGCCGCGCTTTTGCCTGTCAATATGTCCTTGCAAAACTCTCTTCGTGTCCGTCAAACTGCGCTTGCCCTTGAACTTGGCCTTGCCCAGCGTCATCAGAAAGTTCTTTTGACGCGCCTTCTCCTTGTTGGTCGTGCTCTTGCCCTCGGCCATTTTCTTCTCCTTGCGCTTTGCCGTCGTCGACTGATGTTTGTCCTCGCGGTCTGCCTTGGCCATGGCAATCTTTTCCTCCTTTGTTTTGCGTGCGGCTAGCTTGGCCGGTAGCTCGATCTCTTCCGCTGTCAGCGGATCTTCTGCATGGCGCGCGGCTACAGCGGCGTTTTGGCGCCGATGACCCGGTAGTTGGGCGTTGACTTGAGCTTGCATGCGAAGCTCCTGCAGCTTCTGCAAGTCGGCCGGTGTGAGAATGCGCGTAGTTGCGAGTTTCAGCGCCGCGTCCTCTCTGTCCTTGGCATCCTGTGCGGCCTTTTCTGCCGTCTCCTTCTCATCAACTCTCTCTTTGGCATTTTCCGCCTCAGACTCCTTCCTAGCCTTTTTAGCCGGTGGTTTTTCGTCTTCGCTGTCGCTGATGACAATGTCATCTCCGTCGTGCTCGACATCGATCCAACCACCCGAGTCATCGCTGTCATCTGACTCGACATCCCAGTTGTTCCAGTCTTCATCTTCAGCCTCGTCCTCGTCTTCAGCACCATCGGGGTCCAATCCAGCTTCAATCCTCTTCTTCCGCCTCTCTTCCTCTTTCCACTGCTCAAGCAACTCCAATCCTTCGATTCCTCCAGCAGCAGTTTCACCGTATCGCTGCTCCTTTCTCTCTCCCGACCGCAGGCCCATGGCCGCATCCTTGCCTCTGTCCCTCCTCTTTAGCATTTTCGCGCCCACCTCCCTGTAGAGGCTAAGCAGTCCCTTGGCCGCCATCATAACACCCTTGTCCTTGCTCTTGCGATACATGACCAAGTCTTGTAGCAGTGTCTCGTTCATAGCAAGCGGCTGCCGTACGCAAATCTCGCGAATTGCATTGAGACCCGCGGCTGCCACTTCTGAAGCGGCAGCCTCGGAAACGAATTCGTTTGCAATTTTGAGCATCAGGGGTTCGAGGGTATCTGGAGGTACTAGAGCGTGCGTAGCTTGAGCCAGCGCGGCCAGGAATGACGTGACGGAGGGTTGCTTCGGGGTCAAGAATTTGAAAAAGTACGAGTAGAGACTTATGATGGTCAATTGGTGGAGACCAACTAGACGAGTGACCAGATTGAGAACGAGCAGCTTTTGCTCAAGGTTGAGTTTCGACTTTTGGTTTTGGAGATGTCGGGAGAAAAGCGCTTCGGCAAACCCTTGTGGGTCATGCAATAAGTGCAGCGCAGAGAAGTTGAGCGGGTGGGGCGCATTTTTTTTGCGTTCTTTCTGCAAGCCGTTAATCCATGTCCAGTATATGATGAGATGTTCCATACTCTCTTAATATTGGCCGCAGCCTTTTTCAGCTCTACAGCTTTCTTCTTAGTTTTCTTGTTGATTCCAACCTGATGCTTGAGCTTGGCCACGTCGATGCCGTTGTCGTCATCACTGTCCTCGTCTGCGGCCTCTTCCCTCTCTTTGTCACCACCCAGGAAAAAACGAATTCCACCAATGATGACCTTTTCGTTCTCTGACAGAGACGCTTCTTTCATAATTTCCACAGCCCTCGCATCTGTCCAAATTTGTCTCTTCCATAGCTCACGCGTGAGCTTAACGGCCCACAGGCCCTGCGCAGATGTTCGATCCGATGTCAAAAGATTGAAAAGCACAGTTTGCATCGTGCGGTTGAGGCGATGATTCTTGGTCTTGGCATTGGAGGAGCGAAGGTCGGAGAGGATCTTTTGGAAGATGAGAGCCCTGAACGTCTTGCTAGGAGTCGCGACAAGAACCGGGAAGAGGGCGTTGATCAGGCTTGAGAGCTGTTAGATAATGCGTAGCATGTTGAAGTTTGTCAGGCTGCTCACCGTGCCGAGTCTATCACGTCCTTGTTGCGCAACAAAACCAAGGCTCCCACAAGTTTATCTCGCAGCTCTTGCTCTAATGTCGCATGGTGGTTTGTGATCAAAGTGATCAGTTGATCCGGGAACTCGCTCGTCTGCTTGGGGTAGCATTCGGATACATGGGAGACGAAGTCTATTTGGTCGCGCAGCTTTACAAGGGCGTTGTCGTCGTGGGAGGACGGATCGTGCATGAAAACTTCGTAGAGAACCTGATACTGGCGGAATTGAGCCTGGAAGTCATCCTCATATGAGCTACTCTGTGTTAGCTCGGGCAGGGCGAATCGCATAACACAGCTTGTACCTCGGATCGCGTCGAATTTTGTGTTGGAGGTTCGCACTGCGGCACGTTAGTTAAAGGAGAGGAATGCGATAATCTGAAAGCGTACAGATCTGCCTCAACCTTCTCGAGGGCGCCGACCTTTCTTTTGCCCATTTCGTCGCAAATTCGAGGTTGTCGGATCTAGTTGGATCGTAATGCGACGTGAGTTGCGTGATTCAAAAATGTTGGAGGTAACGACTTGACGCAAAAGTTCTGCCCCTGTTCACCGCCTGATCTGCAGCAAGGATACGAGGCATGGCCGAAGCAAGAGACCGAGGCCTACGACCACGGCTCATCAACCAACTTCGCCTTTTTCAACCCACTTGGCTTTTCCCATTCCTCATTGAATTGATAATGCCAGCCATATCGCAAGCTCAGAGTCGTTGTCGATTTAGATCGCATATCATTTGATATCGGCTGGCGATAACCAAGATAACGTAGCACTACTTGCGGGAACTGCATAACCGCATCACCGCGAGCCGGGTAATGGCTCTATCAATGCGGACTTTGAACACCGCATATCGATCAGCCAAATAAGCCTATCTACAGCGTTAGTGCTGATAAGGACCTCCATGTCTTGAGATTCGAGCACGCTGCTTTGAGCACAAATACTGATCATTTTCATGAGTTACAAGGTCGGCATTTCAAGCATTTTCGCGGAATATCCAGAGCAGACAGACATCACATCACGTACATCTCTTTTGGATTTTTAATTCTTTTATTTATGACCCATATAGCTCCTGTCATGGCCTCGTCTTTCTCATCATCATCCAAAATCCGCGTAGCAGTCACGCAACATGAACCAGTCTGGCTCAACCTTTCTGGGGCTGTCGCTAAGACATGTGAACTCATCAAAGAGGCGGCAAACAACAGGGCGAAGCTCATTGCTTTTCCAGAATGCTGGATTCCAGGATACCCGTTGTGGATATGGTAAGTATCTTCTCTATAGAGTAACAGCATGAAGACAATCTGATCAGATGTCTCGCCAGGAACCGCCTCGTGGACTTCGATATCAACGTCCAATACATCAAGAATTCTCTCCATGTCTCTTCGCCCGAGATGGAAACCATCCGCGCCTGTGCTCGTGATCACCACATAGCCGTGTCGCTTGGCTTCTCAGAGAACGACGACGACTCGGTTTACATCGCCCAAGCCTTAATTGGTGCCGATGGGCAGATCAAAGTGCATCGTCGTAAGATGAAGCCCACGCACATGGAGCGCACCGTCTTCGGCGACGCGAGCTCGGTGGACCTGTGTCTACCCATAGGAAGCGTGGCCCAGCTACCCCTGGGCGATGGGGTTGGAGCACGCGTGGGTCAGTTGAGCTGCTGGGAGCATATCCAGCCGCTGCTCAAGTTTCATAACATCTCGCAGCGGGAGCAGATCCACGTGGCCGCGTGGCCTAGTTTGACGCCGCACTCTGGCTCGGGGCCTGACTTGTGGAGTATGAGCGCTGAGGGTGAGTCAAGCTTCGTGCTTCATCCTCAGTTCCTATTGCAACGTCATGTAGAATAACAGAGACAGCAAGCTGACATTTGCTACAACTAGGATGCCAATCGCTGGCCCGCACGTACGCCATCGAAGCGACCGCCTTCGTTCTCCACTGCACGGCCGTCTTGACTGACAAAGCCATCCACGCTAACGGCACCGCCGGAAGCTCTCTGATGGGTAGCCCTGGCGGTGGAACGTCATGTATCTTCGGCCCAGACGGCCGCCCGCTCGCCGAGCCGTTGAGCGACAAGGAGGAGGGCATGCTGTACGCAGACCTCGACATGGACGAGATTACGCGCATCAAGATGTTTGCACACTGCACAGGTCACTACAGCCGACCTGATCTGATGTGGTTGGGTGTGGAAGGGGGTGCGAGGGGATTGACCAGGGATTTACGTGCGGCGGGGAGGCCTCAGCAGCCCGTAGCTTCCTCGTACAGATGTTCTAGTGTGGTCTCTGGTGACGAGGAATCGGTTGTAGTGGTAGAGCAGCACGTGTAAAACGTCTCAACTGAAGGTCAACTGAAGGGGTGTCCAGGATTTTGGGTTTTGCGAAAAACTGTTCTTTTGTTTGCTTAGGTAGTCGCGTAATGAGGCACGGTGCTGTCTACTTCCTCGTTCGATACCAACCAGTCGAAGTTCTCGCAGGTCAACAAGCTCTCCCCAAACTCCGCGCTCATGAGGCTGACCGGGTTCGCTAGAGCCTGGAAGATGTCGAAGCCCGAGTCCGCCGTTGCAGAATGACCCAAGTCGATGTTGTTATTCTGTGCGAAAGACGGAGGCGCTAGTGGTGCTCCCGCCATTGGGCAGTATGCCATACTTCCAGAAGCAGCAGCGGTGGCTGCAGCACCAGCCGCGTTGGAGGACGAGTCCCGTGGCCAGCCATTGGGAACCTGAGCAGCGGCAACAAAGGAATCTGCTGTTGGCAGAGTCCCAAGGCCTGACGTTTGCATGTACTGCTGTTGCTGCTGCTGCTGCTGCTGCTGCTGGTGACCAGGCATCATCATCATCGCTCCAGCAGCTTGCAAAGCATCGGTACTCGTAGAAGGATCGACGCGGTAGCTATAAGTCAGGGGTAGCGAGCCCAAGACCCCCCACCGCTGGGCCAGGACACGAATCACCTTGATACTCTTGTCCGCCCTAACTCGCCACGGTACCGCCAGCTGGGTCAGCATGTCCATGGTCAGGCGCAGCCCTCGCGAACTCCGTCGTCGAATGGAGGCAGACGAGCTGGTGGCATTCATAAGCTGCACAATAGCGGCACTGAGGAGGTGGTGGATGACGACAGGGTTGGGCTTGGATGCTGTCCAGTGGTCTGGATCCAGGTCTCGATACACTGATACCAGATTGTCAGTTTCCTGGCTCAATGATTGAGGAATGAACGAGTACTCACTTCGGACCAGTCGAACAGTATTGGATGCCGCGCTAGTTAGAGAGCGCAAGATGAGAACCATGACGTCGACTTTGCCCTCAACATCTTTCGGGGCGTTGGACGACGCAAAGCAGCGCAGGAATGGTGGTAGCGTGATGAGGAGGGCTATTTGATAGGACAGGTGGAAAAATAGGACGTGCTTCGACGTCGAAGCGCCCACCAGATCAAGTCGCCTGTCGCGGTCCTGGAAGAAGGTTCTCAGGGCGTCGTGGGTCGAGACCAGGAGTCGGACCTGTTCTGCATGCGGCATGACTTCGAAGTTGGACGAAAATCTAGGACGATGTTAGTCGAGTCTCTCTCGCTCCCTTTTCATTTTTCCGTCTTTCTGATGGGGCTGTAATAGCCTGAGTACCGCTCACATTTGGTCCATGTAGTTGTCGTGCAGATACCACAGTTTACACTGCCATGCAAATGATACCTCGCCAATATCAGGACTTCCACCATGAGCAGCATCCGCACAACAGTTCATCGTCATATCAAAGTTTGGGACGTTGACCCTCCGCCATGGAAGGACGCAGTTCCGTCCAAGAATCGAAATGGCCGAGCGGTCCGTCATGTAGAACATCCAGAATGTCCGTATAGCTTCATGGCTTGGCGTCCACGACCGCGCAGCACACTCGTCTAGAGCGAGCACATGCAGCCGAAGGTGCACAGACATGCCAGCTGCCATGGAGATGAAGGACCAACCAAACTGGTCTCGTCCCAGGGCCAGCGCGCGCTCTGACAGGATGCAGAGGCCCTGGACGACGGCGACGGTGGGGGCCTCGCGAAAGCAGGTGAAGACTAGCGACTCGGCATACTGGGCAAAGTGTTCGGCGATGGTGTCGTAGCTGTGGCCGTTGACAGTAGTGTGGGCCAGAGATGTGGAGAAGGTGGCGCCGCTGGCGAGCATAGCACTGTGGAGGAAGACAAGATCTCGGGGCTGCTTGTGAGGATAGTCGCGAATAATTTCGTTGAACTGATCGTGCCGATAGGAAGTGAACATGTGCTCTGTGTTGATATTTGCCAGAAAGGAGAATACTAGAGTCCGCATCAGGTTTTCGTCGCGGCAGTAGTGCAGAATCACCTCAGGGGGCTTGACTGGGAAGGCTTGAGAGGGTTGTTGCTCTTCTGTTTCCTCCACGCGGTGGTCGGATCCGGTTGCATCGTCATTGATGATAGTCACACCGTCGCCGATATTGGTTCTCCACATCATCACGCTGAGTTCTTCCATGGCTGCTTCCGATATATCTTGAGCGGGATTCGATCTGGTGCTGTTTGGTAAGCCCGTAGGGGGCACCGGCACCGCCTTTGATGACTGGTCCGTAGTAGCGATGTTTGACCAGTCGTACTTTTGTTGAGGCTCTGCAGCAGCACAACCTTCCGCCAGCTCAGCTTCTGAGTGATGGTCCGGAAGAGTTTCATCGTGTGGGACGGCGTCATTGACCAACACTTTCTCGTCGCCGCGTGTCCTGGCTTTGAGCGCGGCTAGCAAGGTCTGGACCTGGTTTTCGAGTGTGTGGACATAGTCTTCATCCCAATATTTCCTCCTGCAAACCTGTTAGTGAACAGTGAGATAGGATAGATTGGGCTGCTTAGTCTGACTTTCTCGGCCTGTCCTCGTTGCTATACTCGCAAACCTTGTCGAGTTTCTTGCAGAGTCCACATATTGGCTTACTTCCATCGCACTATTTCCGCATGAAAGACGTCAGCACGTATCAGTGAGATTTACTGCGAAGAATCATATCGTTTGTCATATGCTACCAGGACCTCTGGTATCGAAATTCACGAAACGTAAGGAAGATCTTGGGGGAGGAGGGGGCACTGATGTTATCAAAAAAATGATAGAAGAAAGCAATTAAGTTCCATGTAGCTTGACGAGAAGATGCATTAAAGCTATGTCCCGTGCTACAGTGGATTTTGAGGGGCAGAATTGCAGTTTCACACTGGAGGTGAGATTTCTCGATGTGCAGCTGTGCGGCTACAACTGATGAAGTAACTCACCTTTCTCTTTCCTGTACGGCACCGGTCACAAGCAGAATTGTGGGGCCTGCGGGATTCCATAACCAGCTGTGGTCGTTGGGCGCACGACCTGCGGAGCAGACTCCAGGAATTGCGCAAAATACCGTGATTCGCACTGTTTCTTTGTAAGCCTCTTCTTAATGTCAGAGCAATCTGCCATACACATGGATGGATTGATGGCATCCAACACGCATCCGATAAGCGAAAGTCTGATTTTCTGAAAATGCACGTGAGTAGATTGATACGGGTCAAGGATATTCCCATGGCCCACGGGTTCGCGGAGGAATAAGGGTGATTCAAGCCGCCTACGCACCCAGGTGGAAAAGTCCAAGCTCAGCTGCAGATAATCCAGACAGTCTCATTCGATGTAAACAACAAGATGCGAGGGTTAAATTTATTGCTTCCCAAGGTCTCAAGGGGGATCCTGAGGGGACTGAGGATCTATGCGGACTTGTACTCTCCGCACGCTTAGCCGGATAAGGACTTGGAGATAAGAGCACCGACGCCGCTCGGACGAACCGCTATACATCTTGCCGGACTAACAACGCAGCGTATGCGGTAATGTGATGTCCGCACAATTACTTGGGCAGACAGGAGTAGGATAAAGGAAAAAAGAGGATATGGCTTGCTCTTTACTGGAGCTTGCACATTCGTCAGTAAAACCATCAAATCAAGACCTTGCTTCACGTACCGATACCTCGCCGGTTCCCAGAATCCAACTTCGAAATGTTTGGAGTTGATTTTCCTTCCGACGAGCCAGTCGTCTGCGCCATCTTTGGCATCCAGTACCAGGGCGAGACACCCACAAAAGTAAAAGCAACCCTCATAGATGCCTTCGATAGCCTGATCCAGCCCTCGGCATCTTACATCGACAAGATACTGCAAGAAGGACAAAAGCACCAGCGCGGATGGAACACGCAGATATGGCTGTCCTACTGGGCATCCAAAACCCACTTCAGCATATGGCGGGATAGCCCAGAGGTGTCTGCCTTTTGGTCCTCGCTCCGATCCGATGACGCCGGTGTGTACCGCGAGGTGATGACCATCTCCCCCCGGCGGAGCCAATTCGGCACCAACAAAGAAGAGCTCTCGGGTATCGCCCACGTCGGCCATCTCGTCCCCAACACCAAGACCATTTTCTACTGGGGCTGTTATCGCGACCGATACGAAGATGCTTCACCCGACAACCGTATGAATTCCAGCCTCGAGGAGCCACCATCGCCGCTACAGCTGCCAGGTGTCAGCACCATCAGACCCGGCCGTTTCAAGATGACTCGGTTCCCTGAAAACCTTTGCTTTGTTGTTGAGGGCCAGGACCACAGTGCCATTGAATCCGAGGAGAAGTCGCACTGGATGGAACGGTTCGACGACGCCGTGACGACGTGGATGGCGGATCTGCGCGAGGCCGGGCCAGAGGCAGGCGTCTTGGATGCGCGGTTCTGCTACGAGCCTGATTCGGGAAGGTATCGTGAGAATGAAAGCAGCAAGGAGGAAGATGCACGTAGTAGCCTCGCATCTCTGAGCTACCGACGCAAGGTGCAGATTTTCTGGTTCCTGGATCACAGGCATCTCGAAAAGATTGGCCGGTCCAACAAGGGACATTCAGCACTGAGAGGTAACTTCATTGAGTCGTACTGTCCTGTAGGGCCGATGGGGAGCATTGGGAAGTTGATGCTCTGGGTCGAAAGTTCCATCTTGAAGGCGGATGAGATTGATGCTGAGTACGTTGGGTGTCTGGAAGGCACTGGGTTTACAGCTTTCATGGAGCACCCCGCTTTCAAAACGTAGAGAGTGTGACCAAATTTCCAGCTCATCAACAATGTGCCAATGTAATGGTAATGAAAAAGATCCACCGTTGTGAACGCGAAGGCAGTGTGACGCAAGGTGAGGCAAAGCGCCGCACGGGCCACATCAGGCACAGTCCGCTCACCAAGCTGGATTAGAGAGTACTTCCTCGAAGAACCGAATACACGCAGCCATATACTTCATCCACCATTCAACAAGAGCGTATACAGTCAGTCACAAGCTACCTCGCAGATGATCAAAGCGAATGCTAAGTCAGACTGCAGGGGTTAGGAAGCATTCAGACACCCAAGAAGGAAGAGGTCGACGACACCGAGCAGCCAAGAGCTTCGGCAAGCCATGGCTTGGAACCAAGGTCTGCCTGGTAGTTGACAATTTGTCTGCCACTCTTTACATCTACCAGGCAAGCCGTTCCTACAAGATGGTGGCAAATGTCCAGGCGACCAAGCTCGGGGCGCCGCGGCCGCCACTGCAACGACCAAGGTCGACAACAGCACTGAGCAAAAATGACGATGGTGGCAACGGTAGGGAGTCCCGTTGCTCGCGTCGAAACTCGCGGCAAGCCAGGATTCAAGACACATGAAGCAGCAGGCATGTCTTCATGTGGCTAAGTCTCGCCTCACGATGCGATCAGACCAACCCAACCCAAGCAATGCGAGTCACGGAACACGGCTCAAGGCTTACACACGCAGGTCCCTCTTATCAGGGCGAAAGATGCCAAAAGCTCAGAGCGGGCAATGCTGGGTGTCAGCTCCATGGTGAGGGCTCTGCTGGATCCATAGCTATTTGCCAGTTCGTTCAATGGAGCTGGCGCCGGTCGTATGCTCCTGGAGCTCGAGAACTGTCAAACCGGGCACCTGGCCTTGATGACGTACAGCATCGCCACTCGTCAACCCACGGGGCAGCTTCGTTAGCTTGTCATAGCGGGCGACCATCTCATCAGACTGCTCTTGACAACCGGTTCTTATCGTCGTCCATCTCCGCCGTGGCTCTCAAATCACATCATCTCCTCCCATTAATTTCGCGTTCAACTTGCCACCGCCATCTCAACTCCACCGCCACCGTGGTCTACGGCCTCCGACGCACGCCCCAGGGATGTGCACGCCCCAAGTGGATTTCAGATTCTTCGCGCTAGAGCTCAACAACCTCGAGGGAGAAGAAGGGAAGAAAGGCGGACCCGCTTACGTCCGCCCAGTGAGCAATGAGGGAGCGGCAAACCAAGCCTCATCAGAGCTCATCATAGGAGCAGCCCGCGGCCGAGACTTGCAAACAACGATCCCCAGGACCCATGAGGAGGACCCCTAGACTCC
>JAIFKG010000310.1:0-44402 GCA_020351975.1 Phyllosticta ampelicida | reverse complement strand
CCCCCCTCCTTTAGCCCCTGCCGCAAACCCACCCGACGCGGCCTGTCAGTCCAACGCGCCTTTTACCACCCACACCCCTGCCTGCCGTGCCGTCGTCGCTCCCTCGCCATCCACCAAGCGCACACGCAGCTGCTGCAGAACAGAAAAAAAGAATATGGAGAATAGAGATGGGAAAAAAAAGCACGTCAAACCGGGCCGGGAAAGAAAAAGAAAACACAAGCTCCCCGATCCACGGCCCTGCGCCCAGACCGCCGATTCACCGCTGCACCTCGGGATTGACAACACCGGGCAGTTGCCTACCCCACATGCCTCCTGCCAACACAGGTCGCGGTGCGAAAAAAAATGGAAAGTCACCAAAAATTCTCTCCCGGACAGGCTTGAACTGTCAACCTCCTGATTGCTGGGACTCCCTTGGAGGAACCCGTAACAGTCAGACGCGCTAGCCAATTGCGCCACAGGAGATGTTACATTGACATGCCTAATTTATGGTTTTATAAATTGCTACAAAACAAAGGGGGTGGATCAGGGGTGGGAGAGAAGCGATGAGGAGAGGTGTGCTGAGTTGGTGGGGTGAATTTCCCGTTCGCTACCGTCATGACGAGAAAGAATTCGGCGTGGTTTGGGTGTTTGACAGCGGCCCACTGGCGACAACGCAGAGGTTGGAAACCAGAGGGGGGGGCGGGGGTTTCCTCCCTGCTGTACCGGCGAAAGCAGGAGGCTCGGTATGATGGATCCCGAAAAAATTCCTCTTCAGTGTAGGGCTACCTAACCAAGTGTCGTCGGTAGTCAGGCTCAAACGACTTTTATATTTGCTTTGAAGGCTTTAACCAGCCCCACCCCTCACCCGCTCTCGCACGCTTTGATTGATTGATTGATTGATTGATTTTTGCTTTACGCCCCGGTGGAGTCGATGACTATTCAGGACGGGACGGTTGGTTTCGCACGCTTTTTATGGACTGTGTTTTTCGAAAATTAAGCTCTGGGGGTGCCGCTTCTTAGGCTGCCCTCTGTAACTCTTATGCTTTGAATTGGGCAAGTAGGAAGAATGATGAATTGAGTTGTATATGCTTGTATCGACGCTATCCCACATGCCTTGCAGAGAAGAAACGGGGGAAAGGGTGGTGGTAGGTGTGATTTGTAAATTCAGATATGCTGATGCAGTCAAACGCCCCATGCAGAGGAAGGAACATGTACAGGAGGTAACAATACACGACCTTTACGCATGACGCGCAGACACGGTTCCCATCGTGACGACCAAGACCGTAGTAACGCCGTACCTGCCAACGCCAGTGGTGGTACCAGCGCTGAGCTTAGCGATGCCATCGACAGCAGAGGGCATGGCGCCTGGGGCAGACGCAGATAGTGCAGCGTTACTGCCCACGGCGCTGTTGCTGGGCAGAGAGGAAGCGCCTCCTGCTGAGGCGCCGCTGGCTGCCTGCGGGGCATTGTCAGCGACAGGAGCAGAGGCAGCAGGCGAGGCTGGGGCGCTCATGGAGACAGCTGGAGAAGGAGGGACAGAAGCAGAAGCAGAATATGAAGAGAGGAAACGCCTCCTGCTGAGGCTCCGCTGACTGCCTGTGGAGTATTTGCCGCGACAGGAGTAGCGGCAGCGGGCGAGGCTGGGGTTCTCATGGCAGCTAAAGAGGCAGAAGCAGACGCAGAAGATGCCGAAATAGAAGCAGAAGCAGAATATGCCGAGAGAGATGCAGAAGCAGAAGATTCAGAGAGAGAGGAAGATGTGTTGGACACATTTGAGCCACAGGTCAGGTCAAAGACCGGCGTGGTGCTGAGCGTCGAACCCACGATGCCAAAGGGAAGCGGGATAGCGTTTGGCGTCGCATCCTGCAAGGTATACCACCAAGTGTTGGTGTTTCCAAACAGGGAGCAGCCGACGTCATCCCAGTACTTTTTTGCGTTGTCAACGCTGGGAATGGCGAGATTTTGTGTCGCGCCAGAGATGGGCCATCCAGTTTCAGTTACCCACACGGGCTTGCCTTGGCTAGAGGCTTTCACGGCGCTCATGGCATCAAAGAATATGCTCTTGCTGTTGTCGATACTGTTGGCCAAGGTGTTTTGGAAGTATGGGTAGGCGTCCACGCCAATCCAGTCGCAGGCGGCAATGACAGCACTGTTGGAGGAGTTCGCGTACACGGTCCAGGTGTCGACATGGCCAACAGGTGCCGACGCGGCAGTAGTTCCCTTAATGGCATCGCGGACCAGTTGGATGTATTTGACGATCTGATCGGGCTGCACTCCCGGTCCGGCGTTGCTGGCAATTCCATCGGGCGTTTCGCGATACATGTCCTCGGATCCGCAAGAAATGCCGACAATCAGATCGGTAAAGGCAGTGCCGTACTGTGAGATGGCCGCTTTGAGAGCAGCGATCTCATTGTTGACGATGTCTGGACCCGCAGATATCCAGAGACCAAGAAGAAGTGATGTCTTGGTGTTGATGGCTGCCTGTATAGCCGAAATGGGAGTATTCGCCGTTCCCCCCTGGATCATGGTGTAGAGGCGAGCACTGGTGAAGCCACTGGCGCCAACAAGCCCCTGAGCAGTCTTGAACTCTTTTTCAAAATCTGCCTCTTGCTTCGTGGAGCCATCAGAAAATGTCGAGCCATAATTGAATCCCTTGGACTGCGCAGCCGCCGTGGCAACAGACGCCGTGAGGGCGATAAGCCTAGAAATGAGCATGGTGAATTAGACACTGATATGGATGAACGAATGGCTAGTGTGGAGTTTAGAGGCTGCAGGGAAAGGCCCAACGTCAAAAAGATGCGTACTGCTCCTTATATCTACAAGGAATGCAACTTGCACCGCACCACCTCAGCCATTGAATGTAGCGAGAAGCCCGATTCAACTGCGCCGCCTCCAACCTATCAGCTAATGTGCCGTGAGTCCAGAAAAGGATGGTGCATGTGGCGGCTAGACGGTCCAAAAACGGCAGCCACCTCTAGTACAATCCTAACATTAGCACCACTCGTGGAGCGGACAGCATGCGCGATGATTCGCACACAACCAGCCACATGGATGTGGTGAATGCAATGATCTGCAGGAGAAGCCTCCCAAGCACCAGCTGAGCTGCAGCCACACGAGCAGGATCTGCGCCAAGTCGTGGGAAAGTCGTCATGCCGCAGACATGACTGTTTCGTGTCAGTCGCCAAAGAAAATGAGGTGCCGGCCACCATGCATGGCTGCCACGTCTCTCAGCCTTGATGGAGTCACGGTTCACTTGGAGTTGTCAGCGTCGCGTGGCAGTGATTTGTGTTACGGGCGTGTAGTTGATGTTGAACAAGAAGTCAACACAGTGCGACAAAGCGCATGCAGAAAGGGGGAGGGGATGATCAGCTAACGAACACGGCAGTTTGCAGTAGCGCTTCATGGCCTCGACCTACCCTACACCCGTGGCACTGCTAGTTCATAGAAACCAGGTATGAAGTAGCGCCGTGGCTTTCGAACGTTTTTGAAATCGTGGACGGGGCCTTGAGGCCTTTTAGCTGTCCATGGTCGACTGAGAAGTGATGTTTCGCCACGGTCGAATGCCTGACGTCGGCATTGAATTTTCGTTGAATATGCAACGCAAATGCAAACATCAGTTTCCTAACCGGGCGGGTCAGCATAATTGGCTGGCGCTCCTGGGGCCTCGCGTTTGCGATCTTATGCCACGACGCAAATCAGACCAAACGCTGGCTTTTGCGTAATTGCGACTTCCGAGGTATTCTACTTCAACACATCCTTCTACCTCAAGATGAGCGTTGCTTGCTTGGCTCATCATCGGCCGACCTGTGTCGCAACTTTGGGGAAATGCTACAACAGATGGACGCTTGTCGAAGACTTAGCTGGTGAGCAGCAGGTACCTCTCGAGGTATTTTGCGTACTTTTTGGGTCATAGATTTTAGGGAAAATATTAATTCACGGTGAGTCTTCGCACGAGACGGCAGTGAACTGCTGACGAGTTCTCACGTTTGAAGAAGTCCGGCTAATGACCAGTGCAGCGCCTCGAGGTGCGCAAGCGCTGGGGTTCCGGGCTTCCATTTTGCGTAGTAAGCAAAGGTCTTTGTGTCCAAAAAAGGAGCAAACAATCAAGAGTTCAGTCACCAGCAATTGCAACAAGAAAAATTCCCGAGAATCGCAAACGATTCGGGCAAGACGTGATGCAAAAGTGGCGGAAAGGAGTATGATGGGAGGTGTCAAGTTGGAGTGGGAAACATGAACGAGTCACGCAAGCCTTACTGCCCCTGGTGCACGACTCAAACAACTCGGACGCGGGCTCGTGGGACAAACCTTCCAGAAGACCAGGTTGCATAAACTCTTTTGCTCCACAATCTTCCTCAACTCAGAAGGTCTCGCCGGTCCTCGACGCCAAAGAAATCGAGAATGGACGACTTCATGGATGCTGTCCGCGACGTCTGGCAGCCCATCATACTAAACCTGCCAAGGCCCATATACGAGACCGGCTTGCGGCTCCTCGGCCACTACTGCTACAAGACGTTGATCATCAACCTCGACCCGGCCCAGTCTCCAGAATGCGTCAAGTTTGTCATTAGCAAAAGTCTGAGCATCGGCATAATCGCGGCCAGCTCCATCGTCAAGATCCCGCAGCTGCTCAAGCTCATCAACAGCCAGTCGGCCGAAGGAATCAGCTTCCTGAGCTACCTGCTCGAGACCAGCAGCTACCTGATCAGCCTGGCATACAACGTGCGCCAGGAATTTCCTTTCAGCACATATGGCGAGACGGCCTTGATTCTGGTACAAAATGTCGTGATCGCGGCTCTGGTGTTGCATTACACGGGAAAGAGCGCGGGAGCTGCGGTTTGGATCGCGGGTCTTGCGGCCGCGGGATACACTCTGTTCGACCCGAGCATTGTTGACTCCAAGACCATGGCGATCCTGCAGGCTGGCGCGGGCGTGCTCGGCGTCGCGAGCAAGGCTCCCCAGATCGTCGCCAACTACGAGAAGGGCAGCACTGGACAGCTGAGCGCTTTTGCGGTATGATGCTACGCCCTCCCAACTAAATTTCTCACTGATGGATGCAGGTCTTCAACTACCTCCTTGGCTCTCTGTCCCGCATCTTCACCACCATCCAGGAGGTCAACGACCCGCTCGTTCTGTACGGATTCGTTTCTGGCTTCTTTCTCAACTGTATCTTGGCCTTCCAGATGGTGTACTATTGGAACAGCCCCTCGGGCAAGAAGACTGTAGGCAAGAAGTCTGCAGGTAAGAAGTCTGCAGGTAAGAAGTCTGCAGGCAAGAAGACCGAGAAGCCTATTGCCGCTACTCAGACTGGTGCCCCGACGGCCACGTCGACCGCCACTTCGAGCAAAGGGAAAGGCCCCAGCACCAGGCGTAGGGGTTGATCAGTTGGATATAACGCGTCGAAAATTTTCATCACACTTTTGTTCGGTGACAAATCCGGTTGCTGCCTGTAATGCCTTGCCTCCCCTACCATCGTTGATGCGCCACCCCACTGGCATTGATCACGACGGGGAAGTCTGCGGTTCTGCCGTGTGGGTTCATGCTGCAATCACGGATGGATTGTCTGAAAGAGATTACATTACTTATTCTACACACTATCTGTGCATAACCTTCTTGAAATCGATTGCTTGCGCATTTACTTTCTGACTTGCTAGATAATTCAACGCTGTACGGAAGTTCAACTTTTTCGAATTCGGACTGCAGAACCGTCGGCGACGGTAATCCACCGATAAATCCATCATAATCGATCATCAAGTACCCCAACACCGTGCTCCTCTGAGCTTCTACAACTTCTTCAGAATGTCGTTTACAACCTCATCAGTGCTGGCCTTGCCGCCCAGGTCCGGGCTCAGCAGCTTGCCCTCCTCCAAGTTGGCATCGACAGCCTTGTAGATGCGGGCGGCAGCTTCATCGGCGCCCAAGAACTCAAGCATGAGCGCAGTGCTGCGCAGAGTGGCGATTGGGTTGGCAATGTTCTTGCCCTCGATGTCGGGGGCAGAGCCGTGGCACGGCTCGCCAATGACGAAGTTCTTGCCGACGTTGGCACTGGGGACCAGGCCGAGCGAGCCGACGAGCGCAGCAGCACCGTCGGACAGAATGTCACCGTAAAGATTGGGCGCGACAATGACGTCGTAGTCCTCAGGCTGGCGGAAAAGCTTGTAAACCATGGAGTCAACTATTTGCTCGTCAATGGCGACGGCCGGGCTCGACGAAGCGTAGGCAGCCAGCGCGGCGCGCGAGACCTCGCGAAAGAGGCCGTCGGTCTGCGACAGGACGTTGCTCTTGTGGGTGATGGTGACGCGGGGGCCCTTGTGGATGCTAGGGACGCCATTGGCGCGGATCTTTTGACGCTTCTGCGCAATCTCGCCTGCGATGCTCGCAATGTTGTACGTCGCAGTCTCCGAGATGCGCTTGATGGCCTCGGCCACGCGCTTGCCGTCGGCGTCCGTGTACGTCTTTTCTTCCTTGACGTACAGGTCCTCGGTGTTTTCGCGCACAATCACCATGTCGACGGGGCGGGGTCCGCTGGCGACGCTCTTGACGGGACGGACATTGGCGTAAAGCGCGAGCTTCTTGCGCAGTGCTACGATGGGCGACGAGTAGCCGGGGGTCTTGACCGTCGGGGAGCTGTAGTTTCCGTGTCAGCTTGTGTCTGCTGAAAGCCAAACTTTAGGCCATTTTGCTTGGATCAAAAATAATGTTTCTGTACCTGACAGCGCCAAACAGCGCTCCGTCACACTCCTTCTGCAGGGTCTCAACCGTCTTGTCCGGCAGCGCGGCGCCGGTGTCTTTGAAGGTCTGGAAGCCGGCCGGGAGGTCGACAAATGAGAATTTGAGGCCCAAAGATGCGGGAAGGGCCTCAAGGATGCGGCGGCCGGCCGGAATGACCTATCAAATAAGCATTGTTAGAACGTCTCGAGGCTCGCGGGGTTGTCGAGGAAGCTGAGGGGGAGAGCTACCTCGCGACCAATTCCGTCACCGGGAATGAGACCTGGGTTGCGGTTAGCTGGACAGTTATATGTATTTAGCGGAGCATCTTACCAATCCGAAGAGCTCTGGTAGCAGCCATTGTTGCGATACAGATGTGATGTTGCGGAACGACGCGCGAACCGAATATTTTCTGGGGAAGCTCGCGCATTGACCAAAAGACATCCGATACCGGGCCGGGGGATGAACAAGCACCTGGATGGCATGATGTAGCGTCATCAGGCTTGCAGCACTCGTACTTTTGACTATCTCCCAGCGTTGATCACATATTAGATCAATGAAGTTTCGAATTATAACGGCACGATCGGGTATTTGCTCAGATTCACCTCCTGATGGCTCGCTATATGCTTTCACCCCCTGAATACTCTTCTCAAATCATCTCGCCACGATCCAGCGTCAACAAAGCCATTCCTCTTTACTCTTTCGGCCACCATTTCTACAATGCCAGGGACACGAGACCTTGAGCCGGCTTTCCCGTCTCTCAAGTCAATCGCAAATCTGTTGCGCGGCTCCCTCAACAGCGCCATCATCCGCTGCCCGAAAGTCGCCCTTTTGGCCTTTATCTCCCTGGTCGATTCTTTAGGGGAAACACGCACCCAGTTCGCAGCACCGAAGCCGCCGCGGAACTCATACAGCTCACCGAGCGTGGTGGGTGTAGTCTTGTGTAGCCCAATGAGGCGAATGGTAATGAGGTCCAGCCGGGCATTTCGGGGGAGAGACTTTACATGGCGCACAAGATTCTCATGGGAACGACGGGCCTCTCTCGGTATCCAAAGAAAGATGGAATTGGTAAAGGGGGCGGTGAGGAGCGTTGTCACCAAGAGTACAAGATTGGGGACAATGAGGACTGCCCCTGATTAGCGTCGTTTGAGAGATGGAGAGAAATCCAGAATGTGGACTAGAATTGAGCATGTCGAGCGAAACTACTGACTTGCTGCCACGAATAGCCCATGAGAATCGGTACCACTGTAGGCCATCGGTGCTAGTTTATAGCAGCCGAGAGCGAACAGGGTCAAGCATAGCACCTTGTACGTCCCAATGAAGGCAGTCTTTCCAGTCCCGGCATTGTAGATCAGCAGCCGCTCTGGATACACTTCGCGAATCTGTCAGCTCCAGCACTGAAATAACCTGCAACAAAAACATACAGTATTTGATTTTCGGTGTCTCTTGGAAGGGCTTCACTTCTGGAATTGCCTTTGCGTTTGATACTGGAGCTTTTCCAGTACT
The DNA here is from genome assembly GCA_020351975.1 of Phyllosticta ampelicida. Classification (NCBI taxonomy): domain Eukaryota; kingdom Fungi; phylum Ascomycota; class Dothideomycetes; order Botryosphaeriales; family Phyllostictaceae; genus Phyllosticta; species Phyllosticta ampelicida. The sequence continues at coordinate 36,212 of JAIFKG010000310.1, read as the reverse complement.
GGAGCTCGAAGCGCAACGGCCGAGGTGTTGAGTTTTGGGGATGATGGCATTTCGACAGACACCGAAGAGACGCGATGAGGGCGCAAAGTAACGAAAACGAGCCGGGGCACGTAGCCCTACAAGGAGCGCTGGTCTCATGGCATCGAACGCCAAAAGCGAGGGATTGAGCAAGGCTAAATTGAGAGATTAAATGACTGCTGGATGCAAAGGGAGCTTTGACACACGTGATGGCGCAGCAAAGCACATCGACAGGGATTCGCGGACAGTGGACCTCGCAACGTGCCGTCTCCCAGTGTCCACCTACTCATACGCCAAGTTGCCACAATCAGTTCTCCTCATCCATGCCGACCTCCCCAGAACTGCGCTGGACCCTCGCAATTTGCTTCTTTGCAAGTCCCGTACTTCACCAGTCATGATCTGACTGTTAACCATTTCAATCCCCGCCCTTCGTTCGCGTCCTCCGACCATGCGACTCTTCTCCCAACTCGTCCGCGCGACGACGCTGGTCCTCCCCTCACTTCCCTTTTCCGCCGCCTATACAACCCTCTCCGACGCCTCTCTAAGAAGCCTCCCATCGCCGGGCGACGACTTTGATATTCATAACGGCCGGCTCCTCGCACCGATTCTCATCCCTCGTGTTCCTGGTACCCCGGGCTCTGAAAAGGTTCGCCAACACTTCCTCGACTTTTTTGCCCAGCTCCTCCCAAAATGGCGCGTCGAGCTACACAACTCCTCCAGCACTACGCCGACCTCAAATGGCCAAGAGATCCAATTCTTCAACATAATAGCAACGCGTGACCCACCATGGTCCAAAGAGGGAGAGGTCGGCAGACTCGCCCTCGTAGCCCACTATGACAGCAAGTTGACCCCAGAGGGCTTCATTGGCGCTACCGATAGTGCTGCGCCATGCGCAATGATCATGCACGCTGCGCGCAGTATCGACGATGCCCTGACGCGCAAGTGGGATAAAATGGCTGCCGATGGCGCGGCCAAAGACTTTATGGATATCGATGAGCAAAAAGGTATCCAGATTTTGTTTTTGGATGGCGAGGAAGCATTCCACAGCTGGACGCACGAAGATTCGCTTTACGGCTCTAGGTGAGTAGGCCATTGCCTAGACGAAAGACGAGGTAGACTGACCGACCCATACAGGGCCCTTGCCGAAGATTGGGATAACAAATTCCATCCTGCAACTTCGACTTTCCAGACCGCTCTTTCCTCGATACAATTATTCTTGCTCTTGGACCTGTTAGGATCCGCGAATCCCGCTGTTCATTCGTTTTTCCAGACGACGCATTGGGCATACCTCAACATGGCCAATGTCGAGAAGCGATTGCGCGGCTTGGGCCAGTTCAAATCTTCTCCAAACTACGGGAAGGCCGCGGATAGCAATAAAAAATTGAGCAAGGCTCTACCTCTATCCGAACCGATGTTCCTGCCAGATACAGGGAACGAAGTAGGTGGCGGGATGGCGATGATGATTCAGGACGATCACGTCCCGTTCATGGCCAGGGGCGTTGAAGTCTTGCACATAATTCCATCGCCTTTTCCGCAACAATGGCATAAGATAGAAGACGATGGACAACACTTGGACATGAATGTAGTCGAAGACTGGGCGAGGCTAGTTACCGCTTTCACAGCCGAATGGATGGATCTCGAAGGCTTCTTTGAGACGACACCATCAAAAGAAGAACACGCCAGAGCGCAGGATGAAAGTAGCATAAATAGGGAGCGGGCAGGCAGGGATGAACTGTGAGTTTTTAATCTCTTCCTGCTTCTTTCGTGCGTCTTTGCCCGATGAGCAGATTTAATTATTCCCTACAGTTTCCGACACTGGCCGTAGACGCTTGCGCTGCGACGAGATAGCTATGCAAGTCATCAATACAGTGTCCCAAATGTGTACTGCTACGCATACGGCATGGGGAGTCGGGTGTTTGGTTGGAGCTCTTTATGCTTGGCACTTTGAATGCTTTGGGAACAATGGATTTCACAGCGGCTTTCCGCAAGCAGTGTTCTCTCACGCCTCTTCTTTGTCCCTCTCATCAACATGATCATTACATGAGTTAATCGAGGTATCAAGATTCTTTCAACGCTTTTTGAGCTTGGAGCTAAGTTGTCACATATGTCCAGTCGCCTTGCCCACCCTGTTCACCGCACATTCTTCTCACGATCTCCACCAAGGAGACACTGGCGTCTACTATGACAGCACGAATTAGAGTGCGCCGGGATCTGTGGCCCCGCTGCCGACAGATCTATCGAGTCACCTATCCCACGGAAGACACCACAATTTACACTCCTCTTCCATGGAGCAGTGTACGCAAGGCCCGAATGCGTCGGCCTTCTTCCCGTTATGAAGAAGAAAGCCCAAGGAACAGACCAGTCACTACTCAAGAAATGGCCCTTTGGTGCCGGGACATCAACATCGTTGAACTGCCAGAATCGCCCCACGTTCCAGCACCTCCAGAGAACCACACCGACTTGTTTCGCAAACCACTTGCTTCTTCAAACTACCTGATCTCGGAAGCCTCCAACTACGAGTACGATGTTGTCCGCTCGGAAGGCGATGTATGGTTCGGCCTGCGCTTGTACGAAGCATACCCCGAAGGAATCCTGGATCCCGAATATGAATATGAAGAGTATTTCCTGCGGACACAATTTGTGGGAGATGACCAGGCAAAGGCTATGGAAGTCTTGAAACCCGGTCACGCACTCTGTTTTCTTTTCGCTTGGGGGCAAACGATTCCGGATTACCATTACTGGCTCGATCTGGACAAGTCTCCTTTTCGCAGTCCTTATAGGCGAAAGCGGGGGATGACGACGGCTGAAAAGCGCAGAGAAGTACTAGAACGGAAAAGGAAGCGAAGTGAGGAGATCCAAAGACATCGATTCGTGGAGAAGTCTCTTCACGAGACATACGATGGAGGTGAGTAGAAATTGCGTGACTTGCCCGAGTTTGCTAACAAGCGCCAAAGCCTACTTTAAGAACGACCAAAGATTTGTTGGGCCATTTGCCCACACAAATTACCCCCAGCCTGCACTATACGAGCCGGCCTACAGAGATGTGAACATGGACGACAAGGGATATATGGGTATCACAGTGCTCCACAAAATGGGTGGCAGTGTCGCGAGCACGGTCGATGGAATAGAAACGCCTGATGACCTAGAAACGCCCGAAGAAAGAAGAACCCGTCTCGTGGACCACTACAACAACCAAATAGAAACGCCCGAAGAAAGAAGAACCCGTCTTGTGGGCCACTACAATAGCCAAATATGGAACCATGGCCTCGCAGCTACCATGCTCACGCTCGAACGCTACCATCCGGATCTGTTCGATAGATTTGTACAAAACGGTCTGAAACAGTACGGAAACAAGTATCCAACTTCCCCGCCGCTTGGCACAGGGCCTGGACTGACCGTTGCCGATAAACTCGCATGTCTGGCGTTTGAGGAAGACGTGCTCTGGGAAGGAACTGAACAGTGGACGGGAAACGACAGTAACATGACGCTCGAGGCGCTCGCTGGGCCCAAACCATCGGGAGCGCCAGCACTCCCTGACTGGAAAGAATTAGGCAGCTATGAACCACCAAAAGAGCAGTCTTCGAACTTCTTGATGGCGATCAAAGACTGGAACCCCTCTCCACTCACACCTGAAGAAGACGGCACAGTGAACTACAACCCGTAAGTCACTCCTGATTCCTGGAAATGTATCGAACTAATCATGACTGGTTGAAGCACTAGGAAAAGGAACAACCGCCAGAGCTCGACCACCAGCCAGAAGCAAGACAGTGTTGACGACCCCAATCCACACAAGGACGTCGAGATCTACAAGCTCTACGATGGCAGGAGGTACACCGAGGACAAATACAGACTCGATCAGACAGGGACTAGACTGTGGGTACTAGACGCCGATCACAAGCGCAGGCCACCTCCAACAGTTTTGCGCGACCAATTCGAGCAATTCGCGGCGGAGATTTTTGGGGATGACTGGGAAGCTACCATTGAGAGACAGGTTCAGATCAAGTGTCTCGGCCAAGAAGACACCGTGAGCGTTCCCTTGGGTAACTCCGGACAGTTTATGAAAACGCTTGCCAAGTTTTTCGATAGTCAAAAGGGTGACCCGAACAGGTTCTTTGTCTTCTTGTTTCCCGGAAGATACGACGGTGCCGATTGGGATAGGGACATGGATGTGGTAAGCATTTACCCACGCTTCAATTAACAAAGTCACTAATGGCGCACCCTACGCAGAAATTAAAGGCTTTGTTTGGAGGAGGGGCCCTCGAAAATCCCCCAAAGCGACGCACAGGTATGACTGCTTCTGTAGGTCCAGCCAGGTTGCATTGAAAACAATTCTGACCAAATCAATAGCAGCAGATTGGGAGCGAGAAGAACAAGAAGATGAGGAAGATGATGAAGATGAAGGCGAAGACTATGACGATGATAAAGACGTAGAAGTAGACGAAGACGAAGACGAAGACGAAGACGAAGACGAAGAAGCAGTAGGTTAGTTTGCCCTTTGCAATCATTGATGCAAATTAAACACACTCCCACATCTTCTGGAAACAAGAGCACACCAACTGATTCCATGCAGAACAGAAAAGCCCTGAGAAACATACCACTCCCAAACCAAATGGTAACACTTCGTCTAGCCCATCCCCTCTTTGTACCATCTAACCATACAATTTTCCAGACCAAGGTCCCGATCCTAAAGGAAAAATATCCGACATACCCCCTAAGACCCTTGAAGAACTCAGGGCCCAAAGAAACGCGATCAAAGCGGCGTTCGGCGAAGCTCCGAAGCGCTTAGGACCCGGAGAGAAGACCAATTTCGAGGAGCTCATGAGTCGTGTAGCAGACGCGCCGGAGGTCGAGCTATACGGAAACATCCCGAATATGGAGAGGTTCAAGCAACTGGTGGACGAGAATCAAAACCAACGGCGTGAGATTGAGAGGTTGAGAGCGGTAAGTTCAGAAGCGGATGGATAAAGCGTAGCAGATACTGACAGGCTTGAATAGGAGCTCAAGGACGCGGGCCAGACTGATTAAGGGGCCTCAGGCGGTTGACCGCGTCTCTCCAGGGGTAAGGGGGTCCAGAGCAATTCGTTCAACTTGGTCACACTCTGAAGGAAAATGGAGTGGCAATCAGAAGCTGACAATATCAAGCCTCCACAGAGCGAGAGGGGGGGAATTTCTCAAGGAATTCCAACAGAACTGCACTTCAATACTACTCAATTGTCTTCATTGCACCTCGATTGATTGACATCTAATCCAAACCTCGCTAATCGCCAGAGCGCGGCTGACTACTTGATGTATGACTTGGACAGCAAATCATTATTCAGCCGTATTTTGAATTTTGGGGCCCTGACCCACTCGAGGTGCGTGTGCAAAGTGTGGAAGAATTGTAAGAAAAGCCTCACGGCAATGAGAAACCGATTGTTCGACGAGAACCCGAGCGATGTCAACAAACAGTAAAAAGAGTTTGGAGAAGAGGTACGAGATATCGGCAGTAACATCTGCTCAACATCGCAACGTCAAGTTTAGTGACTCAGGCCCCTCTCCAATGGGAGCGTCGTGGCAGCGACAGGGTGGCCTAAAGCAAGCAACGGGAGTTACGCCTGCGCAAATTTTGCCAAAATTCGAAACTTTCCCCGCACCGAATCCCTCAAGCCACGCTGCTGACTGAACGATGCATGATGGGGTTCGGTTCGGATGCGGCGGCGGACTCCAGCAGTGCGGCGCGGCCACCGAACGATGCCCCTGGCGAGGGCAGACGGGCCATCAACATAGCCCATCCCATCAGCCTCCGTATTTTCGACAGGGGAGGAGGGGTGGGGGTTTGGGGAAATACCCGGGCGACTTAGCCGCAGCGAGCGCGACTGGTCGACGACGCACATGATCCATCATCATCTCCCCTCGTCGCTGATGCTCATCCCCGACAAAACAATATATCTCTGCGCAGCGAGTGGATATATGTCTTTGCTGTGTCGGCGTTGTGGACGTGATGGAGGGCAGCTAGATTCGATTCGCCGTGCTGCTGCTGCGCCGGGCCCGCCATTTGCACCACAGACTTTGACTCGACTGCTGCTCTCACAGCACGTATAACTCTGTTTGGATTTTGTGACCTGGGTCACTTGCTTCACGAACTCGCCATGGCACCGGCAGGTGGAATGTCACAATTCGACACGGCGGCGCGGTCGCGTCGGCAGGAGCTCTCGGGCGCGTCCGGACCGCTCGCACTGATCAAAAACATCAAAGTGTTTGGGATAGCGTGCTTTGCGTGTCTAGGAGGGCTGCTATATGGATACAACCAGGGAGTCTTCAGTGGCGTGTTGACCATGAACTCGTTTGATCGAAGTGGGCATCTGCTCTCTAAACCCCTGAGCCTTCGCAGCGGACTGATCTGCTGTAGCCATGCCTGATTGGACCGGCGACGAGAACTCGACCAAGATGGGATGGTTGACCAGCATCCTCGAGCTGGGTGCGTGGTTTGGGACGCTCTACAGCGGTTTCCTGGCGGAAGTGCTTTCGAGAAAGTACACCGTGTTGATCAACGTTACCATATTCATCATTGGCGTGGTTATCCAGACGACGGCGGCTGCTGGTGGTGTTCAGCATTCCATTCTAGGGGGTAGATTCGTTACCGGTAAGAGCTCCAATCCCCGCGGCATGCCAATCGCTGATGCTGCTCGCAGGTATGGGCGTCGGCTCGCTTTCGATGGTGGTACCCATGTACAACGCGGAAATCGCACCCCCTGAGGTTCGTGGCGCTCTCGTTGGCCTGCAGCAGCTCTCCATCACCCTGGGCATCATGGTTTCCTTCTGGATTGACTACGGCTGCAATTACATCGGTGGGACTGGCGACGGGCAACACCTGGCGGCTTGGCTTCTCCCGCTTTCGCTCCAGGTTGTGCCTGCCGTCCTACTGGGTGTTGGCATGATATTCATGCCGTTCAGTCCTCGTTGGCTTGTCCATCACGGAAGAGAGTCGGAAGCCAGGAAGATTCTGGCGTGGCTGCGGAGCCTGCCCCAAGAAGATGAGCTCATTGAATTGGAGTTTGCCGAAGTCCGGGCGCAGAGTCTGTTTGAGAAGAAGACATTGGCAGAAAAGTTCCCTCACCTATCACAGCCGACGGCCTGGAATACTTTCAAACTGTAAGTCCGCCTCGGCGTGCCCCTTGCACATCAGTGCTGATTGTAGAAGGCAATGGGTCGCCATTGGATCGCTGTTTCGATCAAAGTCCATGTTCTACCGCGTCGTTTGCGCAACTCTAACTATGTTCTTCCAGCAGTGGACCGGTAAGTGCTGCTCCCTCCGAAGCACCACGAAAAACGAATGCTAATCAACAAGGCATCAATGCGATTTTGTACTATGCCCCTCAAATATTCAATAAATTGGGGATGTCGTCCAATTCAGTCTCGCTCCTCGCAACGGGAGTAGCAGGAATAGTCATGTTCTTGGCCACAATACCCGCTGTCATGTATGTTGACAGACTTGGTCGAAAGCCAGTGCTCATCGCCGGAGCCATCGGCATGGGCACCTGTCACATCATCATCGCCATCATTGTCGCGAAAAACCAGTATCAATGGCCCACGCACAGAGCGGCTGGCTGGGCTGCTGTCATCATGGTTTGGCTGTTTGTAGTGAACTTTGGATACAGCTGGGGTCCATGTGCATGGATTGTGATTGCTGAGATCTGGCCGCTTTCAAACCGCCCGTATGGTATCGCATTGGGTGCGAGTAGCAACTGGATGAACAACTTTATAATTGGTAAGTCGACTTTGTTTCGAGAGGCAGAATTGGCTGACATGGAAACGTCAAAGGACAAATCACACCCGACATGCTGACAGGAATTACTTATGGCACGTACATTTTCTTCGGAGTCCTGACATTTGGGGGTGCTGCCTTGTAAGTTATCTCCTCTTGGCTTGAGGCTGTCGCTGACCTGCATCTGTAGCATCTACTTTGTTGTTCCGGAGACCAAAGGCCTTACATTAGAGGAAATGGACATCCTCTTTGGCAGCGAAGGTACTGCAGAGGCCGATAAGGAGCGGATGAAGGAGGTGAATCGTCAAGTGGGACTGGATGACTTGGTCCACGGTCGTTCGGTTGGTGCCGCGGCAACGGACAAGGATGAAGTTTTGGATGAGAAACGAGAATTCAGTGGTTGATTTGGTCTATGACGGCGGAGGTCCATAGAGCGGTGTGGTCGTGTGGCAATACTGCGGCGAGGATTCCCAGTGTCTCTTGTAGTGTATGCTTGGTCAAAGTAAATATGGGATATGGATGATTTTGCGCAATTCTGCTCCCACCTCGAAGGTCTTGAGATCATGACATCAATGCTCAAGTTGGTGATGACCGCTTTCAAACAATACCTTCAGGGATTTAACTGTCTGACGTCGATAGCCGAGAGATCAGTGGAAGCTAGAGCATAAAATCGCACTGAAAAGATATGAACCTCTTCCCCAGCAATATTCGAAATGGTGTTGACCATGGTTGGCCCCGTAAGCTTGGTCTCGGCGAGCGGATACAATGACCTGTCACCACAGGAGGGTTTTCTTGCAGGTTTAACGACTACTCAACTACATCATCGCCATCGACTCTGGACGATGTCGAAATAAAGTTGACGTCAAAGCCAAAACATCCCCACGTGAGCTGTTGCTTGCTCGCGCGTTGACGAATCAGATCCCAAACATCGGCCGGTGGCGGCGGAACCAGCCCTGCATTACCTCCCAGCCTTCTGGTCGAATTCCGTTCCTGGACAGGGTTAAGCTGAAGACGGACGCCGCGAACAAAAAAATAATAGCTGGTCATTTCGTGCGCACCGCTCCATGTTCGACACGGTGTGCAATCTGCCGCTTAGCGGCGACGTCTTCGCGCAGGCGGTCCATTCCCAGGAGCCTCTCGTCGCCGTCGGCCTGTCGAGCGGCCATGTTCAGACATTTCGACTTCCGGCTGTCGCTCGTGACGACAATTCGAACGACGAGGGCGACGACAAGCACGTGAGCACGCTCGCTGCGGAGAATGGCTTTGGGCAAATTAAGACGATGTGGAGGACGCGCCGCCACAAGGGCAGTTGCCGCGCGCTGGCATACAGCATTGACGGCGGTGCGCTGTACTCGGCGGGCACCGATGGGTTGGTGAAAGCTGCGGACAGTGAGACGGGCCAAGTCTTGTCGAAGATCAATGTTCCAAGGACTGGGTAAGTCACGGTCGGCAGAAAAAGTCGCAGACCTAGCAGACGTCAGCGATTCGAAAAAGCTGACACAGTCGAATGTAGAATGCGCGGCACCGACATTGATGCGCCTTGTCACTTGCATGCTCTCTCGCCTCAGACTCTCCTCCTTGCCGCCGATTCATCTGCCCTTCACCTTTACGACTTGCGCGAAGACCACACCTTTCCCTCGCAGCGCGCCCAAGCGACCCACCGACCGCACGACGACTACATTTCTTCTCTGACACCACTTGCGCCCACGGCAGCCTCGACCAGTGGTTTCAGCAAGCAATGGGTGACAACTGGTGGCTCGACTCTGGCGGTGACAGATTTGCGACGCGGCGTGCTGGTACGTAGCGAGGACCAGGAGGAAGAGTTGCTGAGCTCGACATATGTGGGAGGTCTACCAAAGAAGGGCACGAGTCAGGGCGAGAAGCTGGTCGTCGGTAGCGCCAGCGGCATCGTCACGCTCTGGGAGCGCGGCGTGTGGGATGACCAGGACGAGCGCATCATTGTGGATCGCGACTCGGCAGCAGCCAGCGGCGGCGGCGGCGAAAGTCTCGACGTCATGACGCGTCTTCCAGATGGCGTAGGTGCGCCAGGAAAAATCGTTGCTGTCGGTATGGGCAACGGCCTAGTGCGGTTTATCGACGTCGGGCCCAACAAGATCATCGGCGAGATCAGTCACGACGAGCAGGGCGAGGGCGTCGTTGCCATTGGCGTCGATGTCGGCGGTCGCCTAATCACGGGCGGTGGTCAGGTCATCAAGGTGTGGCACGAGAAGATTGGCGACGAGGACGAAGACGAAGACGCGGAAGCTGGTGCCGAAAAGCATCGTCTGGACAGCGACGAGGACGAAGACAGCAACGCGAGCGACAGCAGTGACGACGAGGGTGGTCGCAAGCGCAGGAAGAAGAGAAACAGAGGCAAGGGAAAGGACCGCAGCGGTGGCCAGCATGTCATGAAGTTCAAGGGCTTGGATTAGCAGTTGGCTACCAAGGCCTCGACTGGCCTTTGGTCATGTCATGGCATTCGGGACTTGCTCATGGGATAGATACCAACAAAAGTGCTTGCTTCTCCTATGGATCGGTTCAAAATACCCCCCTAGCAAATGAAAAAAGTTTTCCTTGCACTGCTGTTCTTAATAGATCCATGTGAATCCTCCAGCAAAGACAGGTGACAAAGGCTTCATTTGCTGCCTCAGGGCTTGCCCCTTGTAGCTCCTGTCTTCTGTAAGACGACCACTGCCCAAGCATCAATCTCTAGCGCACGCTAGAGCAAGGACAACCAAGTCCAAGTATCAATGACCAGGCTGGGAATGTGCCAACGCTTGTTGGAAAGGCCTGTAGATTTAGTTTTCTCGGGACTTCAACTGCTTCCCAAAAACACATTTTCACGACGCAATTTTGAGCGTCTGTTTTGGAAAATCATTGTTGTATTGTCTGACCACAGGACCAGTCCCTAACGGCCAGCCTGTCTCAGAATTTGCCAGTTGCCTGGCGTATCATCGGGTCTATCCGGTTGTTTTTCACACCCTGGAATTGTCCATGATAGACGTCTGCGTTACTCGTACATATTGGTCTATTAAGAAATGCACTGTGGGCCGCTCGTCGGCTTCGTTACCTTTTCCGGTAGGTAGGTCCAACCGACGCTTCGCTACGCTATGCCTGATAGGTAGCTCTACTACCCTGAAAGGAGTAATGTGGCAGAAAGACAAAGTTACTTCTGAATCATCAAGGACCGTGGATGTGGCCTCGACGATGGCTTTGCAGATTTCCTCGACTGGACTTTGCAACTGCGTATTCTTGGATTTTGATATCGGAGAAGAAGCCGCCGTTGCTTGTTAGGTGGTTGTCGTTTGCAGCAAAGACGCGCTATCTGTCCCAGAAGCTGCATCTTTGCTCGCTGGGTTTGATTCGGAAGCATTGGCTCTCTGTTTGTTATTCATGGCCATGGCCTCGGCAGGGGTAGGATCAGAGGCAGTGCCCTTGTTATTGACATCGCCATGATTTGCATTGGCTGAGCGATGAGTCGGATTGTTGGTAGAGGCAGACTCTGCCCGACGCGATGGAATTTCGTCCTTACGGCCGGACTGCTGATTATTATTATTATTGTTGTTGTTTCCGAAGAATTGTGGCTGTGGGGGATCGTCTTCGATGGAGGCGAAAAAGTCTTTGTGCTGTTTGCCCTGAGAGACATCTTCGAGGATGCGCCATGCACGGCGAAACTCTTCGCGAATGGCGCATATGCCTTGGTGGCTGACCGTGCGGCCGACGTTGTGGTCGAGTTCGAATGGGTCTTGGATGCAGAGAAGATAGCGGTGACGTACTTCTTTCTTCTACAGAACGTGTCAGTATGTGGATTACTCAACCAAGTTGCAGACTCACGCTGTTCTTTTCGACTCGCGCCTTTGTCCAACCAAGCTCCCCCTTCGTGACCATTCTCTCCCATGGCTTGCGCTGGCCAAACGTGATGACGTCGCGCGTCCAGTGAAAGCCTCCAACGCGGTCGGGTATGCCCGGGCGTCCGTAGTAGCTGAAGAACCCCCTCAACAAGGCGCCAAGGCTCTCCCTGTTCTGGGACCAGTACCCTTTCTGTTTCAAGTCCTGGATGTAGTCTTCATCGCTAAAGAATCGCACCATTTGTCCCTGAACCACAACGTCCGTGAAATCGGGAATTTTTCCTCCACTAGGAAAACTTAGAGGGCTCTGCAGATCTTGAACGACAGGGTCGCTTGGCACGCGCATGAGGTAGTGGAGCACCATTAGGGTGTACCCATAAGATGAAAGAGTGCCATTGTAAGAGCTGTTGATCTTGCGCTTTTTGGCCCAGGTCTTGATGAATATGACCATGTCACGGACCCGTTGGTCGCTCGTAGCATAGCAATGCAGTAGCCGGGTGTTGTAGATGCCCAGGTGTCCAGCAAAGTTGAGGTCACACAGAATACCGACGCTATCCTTGGGGAAGTCAAGAGGTCCGAGAGGCTTCTCGCGCAGCCAGGGTTTCTCTTGTCGAGAATCGCGCTTCTCGTGGTTCGCGGGGCCTTGATGGCTTCCCTCTGCTTGAGTCGCGTTCTGATCTGCCAACACAGCAGCCGCAGTCTGCGAGGCTGCCAGTATCTGAGGGTTAGACTGCGGAATGTTTTGCGCCGAATCCTTTTCGCTCAGATTCTCGTTGTCCTTGCCTTTGGGAGTTCTTGATGACAAAGGGTTCGCTTCCGAAGTGATATCCGCTTCATCTTGCCCTTCTGTAGCGTCTTCATCACTGATCTTGTCGATACCTTCCAGTATTGCCACTTTCTCTTCCTCAGGCAAGTCATCCCACTTTTTACGTTCGGCCCTCAAGTTTTCTAGAAGCTCCGGGGACGGCTTTTGGCAAAACTTGATGATAGGCACCCGCGTGTTGGTCAGCAGCCGTGCTCCAAAGCCCTTGTCGAGGAATATCTTTTCGAGGGTACGAGGTCCATACTTTCTTGCTGATTCAGTGTCATCATGGTTGTGAGCAATGACAGCCAGGTCAATATCTGAGCCTTTGGTGACGAATCCTGTGCCGATGCTTCCAAAGCATTTGAACTCGAGTTGAGGCATATTGGGCATGTTGTGTATCTCGGCCTGGCAGATGTCTTGGAGCCGGCTTACAAACTCCAACTTCTCATTCAACTCGCTGTCCGTCATTGCCGACGCGGAGACGGCTGCGGCAGCTAATTGACTAAGATAGTCGGACTGAACTGAAGCCTGCTTCTGCTGAAGATCTAGAAACTGCTGTCTCTGATTTGCATAGGGATCAAAGAGCTGTGAATTCCGTTGGCCGGGGCCACGCAAGGAGCCACGAGGGTGAAGATGCGATGTGATTTGAGGGCTTGGATTCATTGGTCCTCGAGGATAGGCTGGACTGCCTGGGTGACCGCGACCATGAGGACCCATCCGGAAACGCTGGAAATTTTGAGATGGTGGTGCGTTCCTTACATCTGGTTCCTGCTGAACATAGCCAGAAGGAACGGTCCGATTGCGCATGTGGGGAGGGACATGCCCATTGCCGCGGCGCTGCTGAGTGAAGCCTGGAGGTGCTTGAGGAGACAAGGCATGATGACGGTGCTGACGGGCATTGGGTTGGCTTCGCTCGTCATGGAAACCGAGATGGCCATGCGCAGGAAGGTTGTGCGGAGAGTCGTCGGGCAATGGACCCTGAAAGGGAGTCTGAGGTGGAGGAGCGGGGCGCTGGGACAGCGGAGCAGAGTTGGCGGGGTGATTTAAAGAGCTGGTCTGTGTAGATGAAGGCTCTGTGGGATATTTTCCTGCAGCTTGTGCTTCAGATGGACCTTGGCCGCCACCGTTCTTCAAGATCATGGACCGGAGCTGGTCCTCTAACGGTACAGCATTCATGGTGAAGTAGAGGGAGCTGAGGAAGTGAATCTGAATGGGAAAGTGATTGAGATTGGTCAACCAGGAATGATGACGATGTGAATGACTGGGCTGATGAGATTGGTGATTCAGCACAACTGCCGTCCAGAAGATTGACAACGGCGCCAGTGGATGGTTGCACCCACAGCCAGAAGCCCGCACTCAGACGGGCACAGTCAAGTGCAGATGGCGATGGCGACAGCGATGGCGATGGCGCTGGCGCTGGCGCTGGCGCTGGTGATGGCGATGGCGATGGCGATGGCGATGGCGATGGCAGGAGATGTCTGTCCAGGATGGTTGGGATCGATGTGCATCTTGATCCACTTCCCAAGTTGAGGAAGCGCACCAGGTTTCCGAAGATGGCGTCCAGGTCGTTGTGAGGAGTGTCGAAACGGAAACGGAAACGGAAGTGGAAACGCAGAAGCACACGCAAACGCGATTGACGATAGGGCTGAGCTGCTGGGGGAGCTCTCACGCATAAAGTTCTGACCAATCGGCTTGCCGTGCCGGTCTAGGGTTGGGGTTCGCCGCCCGACATCACATCTCGGCGTAATATTTTGCCGCCTGCCGAGCTCACCGCCCTCGCTGCCAAGCCTAGCCAAGCCCCGACCAAGCTACTCCCTCCCACTGTGAGCGCCGCTCGGCGCGCCTGTTGCCCTTGACCCTCCTCCTAACAATCCGGGCATCTACTCCATCCACCACAAAGCCCTTTCAACCCCGTCACACCGCCGCACCCTCTATTTCCTGGCTCAGAATTCAGAATACAGAACACTGGAATACCGACACTTGCCATTCGCACCCCACTCAGCCACCACGCGGCGCCACTCCGCTCGCTCACGGCCCGCATCGCCTATCCCATCCGAGCTCGCTTGCTCGCATCTCTCTCCACCCGCGCCGGGACCTCATATCATTCCGCATCCTCATACCACCTTGCAGCGTCCACGGCACGACATGGCCGCGTCTCCTGCAGGTCCTCCCGGGGCTACACCCAACGGCGCTCCTGCGAGCAACACCCCCAACGGCGGCGCGTCCACTGTCGTTCGTCGCGCCAAACCCAAGCCGAATCCCCTGGTAGACCCCAGGCGACAGAGACAGAGACGTGCCGCCCAGAGAGCTGGCATTCCCGCAGGAACACCGAATCAGTCCAGAACTCCTAATGGAGCCGGTCTGCAAGTCAAGTACGAAGAATTCAAGCCTCAGCAAGGCGACGTCAAATGCCTCAACTTGCCAGTCTTCACGACCAAACGGGCTATGCTTGAGGGACTTCGCTTCCACGTCATCAAGTTCCAGTCCAAGAACGAAGTCGATCCCACCGACCAGGCCGAATTCACACGACCCATACGTCTGCACAGGCGTGACGCTGGCGCTGGAAAATCCGGTGCCGGTGCGGGCGAAATTGAGGAAGAGGAGAATGAAGAGGAGACTAAGGAGAGGGCCCGGATTGAAGCAGCAAAGGAGCAGCGGCGACGTGAGCGTGAGAATGCTCAGGCTCAGATCGCGCCCAAGTCCAAGACGAAAACGATTGCGGACAACCGGAAGAAAATCATGCAAGTTTACGAGAGGAACGACACACCTGAGGCGATCAAGGCATCGCGACTACGCTACGAGGAGACTCTTCCGTGGCACCTTGAAGACTTTGACAACAAAAACACCTGGGTCGGCGCATACGAGGCTGCTCTGTCCGATACTCACGTCATGTTCTTCAAAGAAGGCGGCCACGTTGATTCTCAGACGGGCATGCTGGGAGACAGACTGCGCATGGTGCCCATTGAGAAGTGGTATAGATTCAACGCCAAGGACAAGGCTACCGCTCTTTCGCTCGAGGAAATTGAGCAACAAGAGAAGTCAGGATCTACTTTGACCCGTTGGGCGTTGCATGCCCAGGGTGCCGACGGGCCAAAGAAACCCAAATGGCTCAAGGAGAAGGAGCTCGAGAAAGAACAGAAGAGGAAACTCGAGGAGATGGGCATGAAGTCCAAATTGTACCTCCGCAGTGCAGGACGAGGAGACGAGGAGGCACCCAGAAAACGACTCAACGATGACGACTACTTTCGATCAGACGCTGCCGCCGATGCTGATGTCATTGACTTTGACGAGCAAGAGCACTTTGCAGATGACGAGGAGGGCGTCAACGGCCTGTTTGAAGGCGAAGACGAGGACACAAAAGTCGCACAAGAAAGGATCAAGCGCGAGCAGCTTTCTGCAAACTTCTTTGCAAACAAGGATGAAAAAGACGTCTGGGAGCAGGAGGAGGAGGAAAAGCTCGAAAAGGAACTGGAGAAGAAGCTCGAGAAGAGCCTCCGCAAAAAGATCATCAAGCGCGAGAAGAACTACAACTATGACGTGGAAGACAGCGATGAGAATCCCTACTCGTCCAGCTCGGATTCCGACGATAGCGAGGTCGAGCGTCAAAAGGAAGAGGAGCGCAAACGTGAGGAGGAACGCCTTGCCGCTGAAAAGGCCAAGAAGCCTGGGGAGAACAGCGCTACTCAGCCTGTTTCTGGTAGCTCCAGCAAGGGCAGCAACACGCCGCTCAGCCAGTCCAAGCTGGGCACCTCTAAGCTCTCGACAGCCTCACAGCAGAATCTCAAGCGTGCTGGTTCTCCAAACCTCTCTGAAGCTTCTGGAAACGAGTCAGCACGCAAGAAGCACAAGAGGAACCCGGGCTCCGGCACCGATAGCGAGGCCACCGACTCGGGTACGAAGAAGATGAAGCGTATCCATCCAATCACGAACACGGCCAACAGATCCCGTAGTGGCACCCCTGTCGGCCCAAGTCGTCCAGGCAGCCCAGTGGCCGGCTCTGTGGCCGGAGCTCCAGCTAGCCGTGCTGCTTCTCCAGGCGCTCTTGCCGCCAACGTTGCAAAGCCGCGTCCTATAGCCCTTGCCACAGCCAACTTGACACCACCTACCGTGGAAGAGATTCGTGCCGTCATTCCAACCAAGGGCGCCAGCATGCAGCAGCTCATATCGGCGTTCAAGGGTAGGCTGCGTGGTCCTACGTCTGCTCAAGCTCAAAAGGAGTTCATCACCAACGTCAAGAGGGCCGGCACCTATGACAAGGACAAGAAGATGATCTACCCCAAAGTCGGCTCTTAGGCGCGGTCCGACGATAGTCATGGCCATGAAGTCAAGGCGAAGGGGCAGCCTGCCAGGAATCCGTCGTCCAGAATACCCAAGACCAAGACGGCGCAGCGCGGAATCACACCTCTGTCTCCAGAAGAAGAGGCAGCGTGGTTCAATCTCATGCTCTGGCTCCTGAATCACTAGGCACAAGAAGATTGCAGGGCCTGTCTAAGCAGTGGCCTAACTCTTCACCCCGTCCAACCGTATTTACTTACCACACCACACCACACCATGTTGCGGTCTCGCAGGAAAGACTGCCTCAAGGCATCACTATCTTCTCTTCTTTCTTTTCCCATTTTCCACCCTGGCTTGGCATTTGGAGAGGAATTTCTGCGTGGCATTCGTCGACGGGATGGAGGGAAACCAGACTGGGGCCGCGGTTTTCTTCAATCGGCTGCCCGCTGCTCTCGTGTATTGTTATAGAAATTGGTGACAGGAAAGCTGGCCATGTTGTATTGGCAAGGCGGGGGCAAACCGACAGCTAGTCAACCATGGCGGAGGAATAGAATGATTTGGTCCGGGGGGTGCGTCAAAAGAAAAACAAAATCGAAAATTGAAAGCTGTGGTCGTTCTGGTGACGACACGGTTTACGGGAGTCCTATCTGGCTGGCTGGCAAGGTAGACGGGCCAGTGCTTTCTGCAGCTGACTGACTGCCTGCCACGACGCCTATGAGTAAGGGGAAGCAAAAATCAAAGAAAAAGCCGATTCGGCACCAACCAAATCTGATTCGTAAGGGATATGTGTGATTGCTAAGAGTCTTGTTTCTGCCTGTCTCCCTAGAGGCCTGTTGAACATTTAAATTCAGAGCCGACACCCGCGACTTGAAAACCAAACACAACAAACCACCTGAGCACGGCTTTAACGTTCTTTTCGTCTCCATGGTGTTTCGTGTTGCATCCTTTTTCACTTTTTTTGCTCTGTTTTCTTCAGGGCCTTCTGTCAACTGAGACCGCTGGCTAATCCACCGACCGACCGATCGACCGGCATGAGACAAAGAAAACGAAACAGAGCGAAAATAAACCGGACCGGGAAAATCCTAAGACAGCTAGAATACTACTGCGTTACGTATGGCGTTGCCCAAAGAAGCAGAACGCGGGATATCATGTTTTACAAAAGAGCCTATTAAGAGAAAGAAAAAAAAAAAAAAGAAGAAGAAGAAGAAGAAGATGTATGCGTTGCGTTACGTTGCGGCGGCGAGCAAAAGGGAAAAGAAGATGGGATCAAATCGAGAACCAACGAGGATTTTGGCTAAAAATATATACCATCCAAACCATGCGAGTCGTTGTGCGGTACCGCCTTTTGGTCGTTTCTTGACAAAGGACGATTAGGGAGAAAGAAAAAAAAAAGGGAGAGGGAGAAAACATTTGATGTAGCAGAGAGCTGAGAATGACGCAAAAGGGAACCATCGAATGGAGCTTGAATGACGACCAACGCCTGTACAAATACATACCTCGCCATGCGCTGTGTAATTGTCATCGTCGCCGAAGGGAAGAGCGCCAGTTGTGTCAGACGGACTAACGCCGAACTCGCCCACCCGGCCAGCAGCTGCCTACCTATCTGGTGATGGCAGTCATTCACCCATACTGTCTGGAAGAGTGGATTTTGATTTCTCCACCCAACAGCGCATCCAAATCAGGCCTTTCAGAGACCAATTGAAAAAGCACACAGCACCGCCTCAAATTATCTCCAAGTCGTCATCGTCGTCCGTGTCTCCTGCCGCCGCAGCAGCCGATAAGAGCTTCCTGCCCGCCGCCACACCCACGCTATCGCGACCCGGCTCTCTGATGCCCTTGCCTTCGATGACTAGGCGCGCCTTCTTCTTAACCGGGCTTTGGCTATGGCTGTCGAAGCTAGATACGGACGCCTGGTCGTCGGCGGTGGCGATCCTCAACGCGGGCTTTGTCGACGATGTTGTTGGGCCGGTGTTGGCGTTTTCCTTGCTGCCGCCCTGTCGCAGTGCGAGCATTTCGTCTATCCGCCTGCTGCCACCGCTGCCGCCATCGCTGGGTGGACGCAACTTGGATGGGCTGAGGAGGAGCCCGCGCTTGTTTGCGCCGCCCCAGCCCATTGGCTCTGCTCTGGTTGCTCGTTCGGAAGCAGCGAAGTTTGCTGAGGTGGTGCCAGCAGGGCGTTTGCGCTTGACAGGAGCAAGAGAGACATCGGCAGCGCGTTTGCCAAGCAGCCCGAGAGCAGCTGCGGTGGGAGGCGGGGGCAGGTCGCGGCGCTCGGCGCCAGCTGTGACGAAGGGGTCATCGAAAGGCGTGTTGGTGCGACTGCGAGGTCGCAATGGCGCTGCTGCGGCGTTTTCATGCGTGGTGTTGGTTGTCGTTGTGGCTGAGTTAGACCTCGCTCTGTTTTGGCTGCTTCTGCTGTTGTCGTTGCTTGCGGCAGACCCCGTAGCTCTGGCGCGCATGTATTCACTGCCGACCTTGTTACCAACCTTGCCCAGCTTCTCGACCATCTCACGCTCGCGCTCCTTTTCTGCGAGGCGTTTGCGGTGGAGCTCTTCGCGGCTTGGGCCTCGAGTGAGTGCATCATCGTAGTCAAGTTTGTCAGCTGTGCTACGTCCGTCGGGCACGATGTACATTGTCTCCTTGAGGTACCGGTCGTATCGTTTACCCTGACCCGAGTCGTTTTCTGAACCAGACTCGAATCGTTGGTTCCGTGGGCCTTTGCCAAATCCTGCCGCGCCGTTGACTTCCATGCGACCGCGCTTAGTCTTCTCCAGCTGCAAGTAAACGTGGAATTCGCAGAACTCGGTCTTTCGCTTATCAACCCACTGGGTGCACTGTTTACCATCTGCTTTGATGCTTTTGCAGAACCCGAGGTCGCGAGCTGTGCCGAGCTCAAGGATGGTGTCGTCGGCAGAGTTGAGCTTCAGCGAGAATTGGCCATTGGCCTTATCACGAGGAGGCATGATGCCGGGATTCAAAATCGCAATGACAGTGCCGGGTGTGAGCTTCCAGAAGCTGGAAAAGGCCTCTTCGAAAAGAAACAGGTCAACGTCCCATCTGAAGTCGGTAAGGCGCAAGATCATGAATTTTGACCGGTTGGGCCCTCCATCCTCAGGTTCCGCTCCAGATTGTGTCCTGTGAGTATTGCGTGCGTCTCGCGGCGTGGTCTTGGAAGCAATGATACCCAGCACGACATAGTCTGCTTCAACATCCGGGGGCTGGTAGTCGGGAGATTTTACTGTGGAAAGTAGGCGGGGCAACGGAAAGAGTTCCTTTTTATCGAATACTCGAGCGAGGATGTTGTGGGACAGCTGGCGCCGGGAAAGATGGAAGCCAGAGAAAGTCTCGAAACACTCTTTTTCTTTTGCTCGATTCTTTTCCTCAGATGCGGTGCTCTTTTCGCCAAAACCAGAGAAGGATTTCGGTCGTTCGGTTGTTTTCGATGAGAGAGGCAGCAGCTGGCATGATTGAGGTCTGCTGTTGGTGATAGTCGCAGCAAAAGAGTTGTTCCTGGTGTTAGTATGTTTCGTGTCGCGGGAAGAATCCTTGAGAATGGATTTCGGTCGGCTCTCAAAAGAACGAGATGCGCTCTCATTCGAATGTTGAGACGACGGGCGCGACTCTCCTCCAAGCTCAGCCACATTAAGTCCAAAGCCACGAGTCCTTGCCTTCTCAATCCTTTCGTCTTTGGCCTGTTTTTCGCTCGATTTTGAGCGACTCTCCGCCAAACGCTCGCTGAACGTCTTTGGCTTTTGGAAGCTGAGGGCTGAGGCTTGGCTTGCCATCGAACTCGGCCTAGAGTGACCCGACGCAGAGTTCGCCCTAGATACGCTCGAAGTGAATTTAGGGACTGCCGGTCGCTTTAAGGAGACGTCTTGCGCTCGCAGTCCCTTGTCAATACCGAGCGCCTTTGCTGGCGACATTGCATTCGGTGCAGCCCTGCGATCCGGAGTGGGCGAGAGAGGCACCTGAACCGTTGGCTCTGTTCGAGTAGACGGGGCCAGCACTGTAGCATTCCCTCTTCTTGCTCTTGAACCCGGACTGAACATGCTATATCTCTGGTCTTCTGTTTGGGGAGAGGCCGACTGTTTCGATTTTGAAGCCTGCAGCTTCTTCAATTTTAACCGCGCTTCTATCGCCTGGAGCTTCAGCTGGAGCGTTTCCTCATCCTCATCTTCGTCATCGTCGTTGTCTACGCCGTCTGACAATAGCTGCGAGGCTCGCGAGCCGCGCTTGGCCGGAGAGTGCGAGGCGGAAGCTTGTTCGAGATGACGCTGTTCCCATTTCTTGCGTCCACTTGGGGAGCTCATGAGTGCTTGGTGGGGTGATCGGGGCGGCCATTCAGGCTGATTTCTAGAGGGAGCTGGCACACATCAGCGGGTGGAAAAAGCGTGGTGGTGTGGACTATTACCGCGCGACATTGCAGATTCGCGGACGATCATCTCTCGACGCTCGGATAGTCGAGAAATACTGACAACACCGACGAATTTGTAAGGCTGCGCGAGTCGCAAACCATGTCCGGTGATGGCGGGGCGCAAAGTCTTGCAAATCAGGCGAAGGTGGTTGTCAGGACGGTGTTTTGTTTGTGCACAGTAGCTAAGGGAAGGGTGTCGCTGGTGCGCCCATGGACGGCAGGGATATTGCTGGGTGGGTCTTGTGCCGCGCGCGCGTCTTGATTTACGACGCGTCTCTCACGCCTGCACTGCACTGACACCAACATCAACCTTCCACAAACATATCTACAGCCTTCCGTTTTCCAGTCATTGGAGCTCTTCGCGTAGCCTACAATACCATGAAAACTCGCTCGAAAAAGCAAACGGCTCCCAAGCACGAGGCCGAAGATTTAACCCCGCCGGCTCCAACGCTACCAACCAGCGTGTCCAGGCCTCCTAGACTTTTCGTTTTACCAGAGAATTCATCGCCCGTCTCTCGAATCGTCACGCTGGCAAATCCGGCGAATGGGCATAAGAATCGATACTTCTGCTGTCCAGACACCGGCTTTTACGAGTTCACCAAATTAGCCGCTCCGAAGACGAGTCCTCGGAGCTGGCTGCTAGCCCCGCAACGCCCGGAGAAGGAGACGGTCGAACCTTTGCCAGTGGGCTCAAAGCAGGATATAGCTACCAAGGTTGGAAAAGAGAGACCCGCCGAAGATGCGCTTTGTAAGGGTTATACAATAAAGGCGCCGGACGCTTTCGTTGCCACTCCCCTCGATGCGCTTTTCCTCGTACTCCCAGCACTGTGGTCATCTGGTAAAGAATCAAAGAAACAGCTCTTCCTCTCTGTGGACGATCACTTAGATGCCATTGGCGGCCCATCTCTGCATTTACGCATTCTTCTCCGCGATGAAAAAATTAGGGCACACTTGGAGGACAGGTTGGGAGCAGCATGTGATACCGTGGATGCTGGAGAGCAGAAGATGTACAGGTTGTCGAGCGAAAAGCTCGCCAAAGAAATGCTGTCGAAAGCGGAGCGCGTTGTTGCCAGTGGTCTGCCAGCCTCCATGGAGGACAAATTTGTCAGGCAAGCACTCGAAGTGCCCATTATGAGCATCAAGAGGGAAGAAAGCATGAACACTGCCGCCGAGAACATCGACTCTCAAGCAACTGAAAGAGGTGACAGTCAAACGCCGACTCTGGATACCCAGACCTCAATGGCCTCCGACGGGAGTGTTCTCACCGCGGCAACATCGATTACTCCGTCTCTAGAACCAAAGCCGGTAGTAGAGGCCAAACCACCCATTTTTGCGCCCGAGGGGGTCCCTCATTTGCTGCGACTGCGCACCGCTCTCGACTTCATGTCAACATCATATCTCCCTGTCCCACTTCGAAGCCGTGTTAAAGAAACCATAGCATCCTCGAAGCTTGTCGACTTTCAGCCGTTGGACCAACATCTTAAGCACTTGGAATCCTTACGGTCAGAAGCTTTGGCGCTTCGCTCCCTGTCAGACAACATTAGCCGAAAGCACGGGTTGGACGAAGAAGAAGCCGAAGTTCGCGCAGAGAAGAAGCGGAAGAAGGATGAAGAAGAATCAAAGAAGAAAAACCAAAGCCGCGGGGTCAAGGCTCTAGCCAAGACAAACACTTCAGGCATGATGAAGCTCAGCTCGTTCTTTGCCAAGAAGCCATCGACATAGCTTTCTATATTTTCTCTGGGCCACTTGGGATCTGTGTGACGCGACTTGGAACTGTGTTTTTGGAACAGCTAGTCGATCGACTTTGGAAAACAACGTGGATTTCCCTGGGGGATTTGGTGAATACGGCACCTAGGGGCGTCTGGGTTAGGTCTCGTGATTTCCATGCGAATAGACTGGAAAGTTAATCGGTCGAGGGTCCAGAGTCTGTGAGGTCGACAGTACCCGCGCCTATGAAGCAAAAGGGACCCGATTCTTCGAATAGAACGAGTCCGACACTGGAATGAGGAGCGCTGTTGGGATTTGGTGCAATCGGTTTTGGGGGGCGTGAGAGGATTCAAGGCACCGTCAGCGGATGTTGCTTCGATCTGCGGTAGATTACTCCAACGGCAAGAGGACCAGAAGAAGGCTGAATTTTCTGTTCCCGCCCGTTTCCCGACCAATTCTTTGCTTGTTTGCCCAACACCTCGATCTACGCCCGAGAAGGCGCGACAGCCTCATGTACGGTCTATAAAGCCGCTTCTAAGATCCAGGATACGCCCGGTCTGAATGGAGGGTATGTTAACCCTGGTGTTGTGTTATCCAAGGCTACTGATTCGGAAAAAAAAGGAACAGTGAGATTCCGAAGGCCGGAAAAATTCAACAAGCTTAAAGGCTTATTTATCTCAGGGCTCAGATAAGGCGTTCAAGATGGCAACGCTGAAGGTTACAGCCCACAACGCATCATCCGGGTCCATTGAAAGGGGCCGCACAGGGCCGTTTGATTTCCATAGCTATAGATCGCAGAATGCGCATGACTGACAGTCAACTCCATACTGCCAGCATGCCAAGCATCGTCGGCTGAGCGTGGCAAGCAGCAGGAGCGCGGTGGGATGCAGAAAGCTGGAAGAAGGAGAGTGGGAACGGGCAGTTCGTTTGGAGCCGCGGGCCTTATGCACAGGGCAAAGTCTTCGCCACATCAGAGCAATGGTGTCGCAGTTGGTCGTGGCGTGTGTCCCTTGCAGGCTTGTGCAGAGTGGATCAGCGGGAGGGCCGTCGCTCGGCCCTGTAGCGGGACTTCAGACCGCGAATCTGGAAGACGCACCCGCTGAACGATCTGTTAATCCATCCACTCTTGACAACAACTCGTTGACTCCATCACCCAGAGCCCCGTTTGAAACAAGGCAATCCACGGTAGCTTTTCCCTATTCTGTCCCCTTCTCCAATCCGCCCACATTAATTGCCCCAATTTTCCCTTTTGCCTCATGCGCCAGCTTTTACACGCTTCTTCATTTTAGCTATTTAGTCGTCTCGAAAATTTTCCCGTCTCTCTTTAACCCCCTCTGCCATTTCCCACGTTTAATCTACTCCCTCGTTTGGTACGACTCTGATCGGCATTATGCCAGCTCTTTCCGGTAACCGGGCCACCTACGCCATAACCGACATGTCTGCATCAGACCGGACCATCTCGGCGCTCGTGGACTACGAGGACCCTTATGTTCAACCGTTGATACTCGACGCTCTGACCTCGCGTTTGGCACCGGATTCGTACAAGCTTATCAAATCTCTTGATGATCATGCCGGCGAGCCAAGGCCTCTACTCCAATTCCGGGACTACGAATCCATCGATTTCGACAAGGCGGTTGATTCGCCCAACTCCATGATCAATGCCTATGTGATCAGAAAAGCACTGATTAGAAAGCATTATCTCTCCACGACAGTGGGCAACTGGATCGTGAAGCATCCAAGCTCGGTTCTCAAATCCCACGTCAAACCCAGTGTCGACTTCGAGCTCGACTACGCCGAGTTCCTGGACGATGCGCTCGTCGAAGCATTTGATCTCAGGGAAGGCTTCAGGCGCAACGAGGGCAAGGAGCGCCAGAACTGCGAGTGGTGGATCCTGAAGCCCGGCATGAGCGATCGCGGCCAGGGAATCCGTCTCTTTAGCACAGAAGCAGAACTGCAGTCCATTTTCGAAGAATGGGAGGCCGAGCGGCCAGACTCTGAAGCCGACGAAGGCTCGGATTCTGGGGAGGCGGAAGTGGCGCACAACAAGGGACAACCAGAAGGCGAGCTCAACGTGACCATTCGCGCCGAAGCAAACGGCACCAACTCCTCAGATTCCCGCAGCGACACAACAGCAACTCCCAAAACGCCCTTTTCACCGGCGCACACGAACTTTAGCGCGTTCCCAGACTTCTCTCAAATTCAGGTGAAAACGGAGCAAAAAGACTACATAATCACGTCGCAGCTCCGCCACTTCATCGCGCAGCCCTACATCGACCCGCCGCTCACCTTTGATGGTCGCAAATTCCACATCCGCACCTACGTTCTCGCCGTCGGTGCGCTTAAAGTCTTCGTATATAAGCCTATGCTGGCTCTTTTCGCAGCCGCTCCGTACAGACCGCCGTGGGCCGACGAGGAGCCGGACCTGCGCGCGCACCTCACCAACACGTGCATCCAAGGTAGCGACGCGCGCGAGGGCTCAGTGCGCGCGTTCTGGGACCTCCCAGACGTCCCCACACTGCCAGGCTGGAAAGATGACGTCTTCTCGCAAATATGCTCCGTCACGGGCGCCGTATTCGAAGCGGCAGCCCGCGGCATGATGATACACTTCCAGCCGCTGCCGTCGGCGTTTGAACTCTTTGGCATCGACTTCATGGTCGACGACAAGGGCGATGCGTTCTTGCTCGAGATCAACGCGTTTCCGGATTTCAGGCAGACCGGAGCCGAGCTGCAGGGGTTGGTCAAGGGCCTGATGGAGGAGGTGGTCGACGTGGCAGTCAAGCCCTTCTTCGGCATTGAGGACGGTGCGAAGCCTGACGGCAGCGACAAGAGCGTCAAATGCTTGGAAATCGACTTGGGTAGACGGTGAGGCGATGCAAGAGGGCTATGATCCGAAGCCAAGACTTGGAGTAAAAAGGAGGACAGGAGATATCAAAAAATAGACGCATTGGGTGACTCCCTTTTTTTTCTTGCGTTTTTTGGATATAGCGACGCCTCTCTCTTTCTCCCTCCCCCTCTCCCTCTCTCTCTCTCTCTCTCTCTCTCTCTCTCTCTCTCTCTCTCTCTCTTTCTCTCTCTCTACCTCCCTTGCGCAGCCAAAATAATACAAGCTTCATGAAATAGCGTCGTGTATCTCTTCTCCCTTGCTTTTCGTCCTTTTAAATCATCAAAACATGCATCACTTACGAGAAGCACGCCCTCCCATTTTTGGCACTCGCACTCCTGCCATCATCGCCCTTCTTCTTATTCCACTGACTCAGACCCCGCACAATCTTGGACAGCCTCCCTCGCTCGTCCTTCGCTATAGGAAACGTCACGGCAGAGAAAGGCGGCCCGTGTTGTGCGGCTGCCTTCTGCAGAGCAGGAGGGGTACCGATGTAAGGCGTGCCAAACGGAGTTGGCGGCGACGAGAAATGAAGCAACGTGGTACCAGCACTGACAGGAGGGAAGTAGGGATTCGTGGCGTGGAAGCCATCAGGCACAGAAGCGCGAGGAAAGGGAAACATCGACGGTCGCCTGTCTCTCGGCCACATATCTTCATGATCGTAGTCCTCGGCCACTTCTGAGTACAACGATGCCGACGACGGCGAATTTGCCAGCCCGGCGGAGAAGTCGTCGGTCTCATTCATGCGACCTCCTCGTTCCCATGCTGCAACACGCTGCTCTACACCATTGACGGACACAGTCCTAGACGACAAAGGTAGCGACACTGGCAGTGTAATCTGCGGCTGTGATTGAGTCAGAGCCAGCGACGGCATCCGCGATGTCTGAGTCTGCGTGCGGGCGCGCGTCGTCCGCGGCTCAGCCAGGTTGACCTTTGACGACGACGCGTGCGGCGGCATGGGCAACGTCTCGAGGGAAATCATGCTAGGCGGCGCCGAAAACATTTCAACGTCTCGCGCCACATCAACACCGTACACGATGGGCGACAGCAGATCCAATGACGCGGCCAACGAGGGCCTGTCGGACGTCGTTGTCGAGCTCGACGATGTGGGGGAGGCGGGTCCACTATTGCTGCTACCGCTGATGCTCCCGTCGCTTGAGCCGAGACTAAAGCGGCTCGTGAGCTCGGGGGTGAGACGCTCGTTGTAGGGGTGGGCGTGGTGGCGATGGTGACGATGTTTGGGGGTGTCCAACGCGGCCGAGAGCTGCGCATAGAGGGAGTCGATTTCGTTGGGTGGACCAAGGCTGGAAAGTGGACTGTAGTTGCGGCGGCTGTGGTTGCAGTATTTGGGGCAGTATTGGCTGCAGAACCGACTGGCAGAGAGTGGAGAGACTTCGTCGGGAGTTGACAGGGCGAGCCATGAGCGCTCGTTGAGGAGAGGTGGCACCGGTTTGATGCTGCGGCGATAGAGAACATCCGAGTCTGCCTCGTCAGATCCGGCAGGGCTAGCAGGGGGAGGGCCTATTTGCTCGATGTCGTCGTCGAGACCAAGATCGAGAACGGCGGGTCCAAAGCGAGACTGAGAACGTCTTTTTTCTAGGTCTGCCGGGGATCTGTAGCCGTGCCTCAAAGTCTGCGAGTCGGTACGGAGAAGCGGCAGCCTTGTGGGGTTTGGTCGCTTGGGTGTAGCGATGGACCCTGCTGTCGAAGGCGGTAGTTCGCCAGAGGGCGACGACATGGCCGATCGAATGTAGTGGAGCTCGCAGCCTTCCCCGGCAAGGCTACTCTCACTGTCCATCGTGCGGGCAGGCGAGACACTACCCCGAGTAGTTGGACCGCGTCGAGAGCCCGGCGGACTCTTGGGGCGGAGAGGTTGGTCCCGTCGAGATCGGTTCGTCTCCGATGTGAGCGTAGTCCTGGCGACGTTGACTTGAGAAAGGGAGTTTTTGGAAGCGAGGTAGTGGAAGAATTTCTTTCTGCGACCACTTGGTGGGAGCGTGGTTGCATCTTGAGGATAGATATCCTCCTGCTTCATGAGTCCTAGGAGACTGGATTTGCACGGCATCCAATGCCTCTTTCTGCGTTGGTACCACATAATGCCAACGATGAGTGCTAGCGCGATTGTGAAGATGCTTGATGCTGTGAACCAAACAATCAGCGAATAGCCGGTAGTGTGCGTCTTTTGTATTTGTATAACCAGCAGGACGAGCGCGACAGTCGATGAAATGAGTGATAGTTGGGCCAGTGAAATGGCCCAGTAAAGTCTTGTTGATAACGTCTGATGAAGCTGGTGGGAAGAGGTCTTTTCAAGAAAGCGAACCCTGTCTTGAGGACAATCGAGATAGACCTGTGGTGCTGGAACTGAGAAGTTCGAGTTTGATTGCCGAAGAAATCTGTTGAGAACTGTCGGGACGTATTGACCCTTTGTACTAGAGCTGTCTGATCCAATGAGGGAAGGCTGGCCAGAGCCCGCCATAGTAATCTCACACAGCGCCTGTCAGCTGTTTTGCAAGGTTCTTGGAGTGCCTTTGTGACAGTGAAGAACGTGAGATGCTACCTGGGCTAGAGGACTGGGGACTGCAATACTGGTGGAGTGAGACGACAATGGTGACACACTACCTGGACGAGGTCAGGCTGAAGGAATGACATGCAGGCACGAACAGATAGAGAGAGACAGTAAGCTACACAAGATGAGTGGGGAGAAAGAATTGGGTTGTCGCGGATAGGATGTAGACAAACACGATATCAGGTAGTTTTATCCCATCTGCACCTCACTCGTGCCCAACTACTAACAACAACATTGAAAAACCACACTGAATCACAGGCCTCGGGCGATGGCCGTTTCGGTAAAAAAGCCGTCGCCCTGGTGGGATGGGCCCCCAAATTCAGGTTGCTGTTCTTTGAAGAAGCAATGCCAACGCTAAAAAGAAAGCAAGCGAATCTACACACCTCCTCTCCAAACTTAATCGTGACCTCTGCCTCCTTCTTCGGGAATCGGTGGATGGAGCCGAGTGACTAAACAATGATGATCGAGTGAAGCTTACATGGCGGGTTTGGCCCGTGGGCAGGATACATGCCTACGAATTCAGCAGGTAGCCCAGTGGTCGTACAGGTCGTCATGGCGCAGAGGTTGGTACCACTCGCGCTCGCAGCTCGAACAAGAATCGCTGTCAATCAAATGTCGGCCGGGAATACCAACCATTTGATCCGCAAAATGCATCTGCTCAGATTTAATATAGCGATCAGCCCTGTCTTGTCAAGACCAATGATAAAAACCTTCGGCCGTAAAGGACTTGGGTAAAACCTGCGAAGTTGGTAGCGCTGAGTGCCCAAATTCGAGAACTTTTTTGGAATGGAGGAAAAGCAACAAATCACAATCAGCCATTGTTGGGGCAATGGAGGTGAGCATGTGCCATCAAACTGAGACCTAGTGTTTGCGAATAGGATACTGCTGCCAAGAAACCGCAGCAGCGTGTGGGGAAAAGCAATCATGACGGACATCTCGGGGCTTCGACGCCTGAACAAGCTCCAATTGCTCGGATCGTGCGACGCTTCTACACCTGTGGAGACCAAAAATAGGCTTGCATTTGCACAACTCCAAACCACGCGACGTTGATGTGGCCTACGTACTCTGTGGCAGTGGGAGGCTTGCAGCAACCCACCATGTCAACCCTCTCGTGACATTAGACCACCTTCCTACCAAGCCTCTTGTTTTCCCTTTGTCGCTGGGCTTTCATTGACTCGCGTCTCCTTTTCTTCCAAGCCCGGTTGTACTCGCCGCGATGCTCCCAAAAGTGTTTGGCAAACGCGCTCTGCTCCTCCTCCCCATCACCTTCCTCTTGGGGAACGGCAGGTTTCGACCTCACCGGTACAGAATTGACATCATGTTGCATAATGAGGCTGTCTTCGACTTCTTCGTCGTCCTCGTCCATCTCACCCCGCCAGAACTTCCTACCGACAGCAGCGGTTTCCGGCGTTGGTGCAGCACTTCTAACGCCGCGTACCTGCAGGTCTTGCCGCGTGTATGGGGTGAGTGGCGCACTCGTATTTCCCTGTTCCTCATTGGCTTCTTCGTCAGCATCTCCGCCAAAGAAGCTGAAGGATGTGTTGATTGGAGCGAGCTTCGACGCAGTGTCTGATTCCAGCATCTTGGGTCGTTTGAAGAGCGCCTCCAGGGGGTGGATCTCTGTTGGCGCATTCGCGGTGTCATCGGTCGCCTCAACTTTTGCATCAGCCATTTCAGTGTCGAGTTCTTCTTGCAGCCCAGCCTCGCCATGTCGGCTGTGCTGACTGATGTCATCAGACTCGGCATCGGACAATCCTTTGGAAACAGATTCTTCAGAAGTCTCATCTCCACTGCTGCTGGTACTGCTGCTAACTTTGGAAGAACTCGAAGAAACAACCGACGACGCATCATCTGATTCATCTTCAGAGGCATCATGGCGCCCAGTGTCAGCCGCCGAGGCGTTCGTTCGGGCTTCCAATTCTTCCGCAAGTTTAAGAGCAGTTTTTCTCTTGCTAGTACCTGAATCACTAGTTTTCTTCTGAGCAGCTGCCTCAACACGCTTGAGCGCGGCCTCAGCCTCGGCCTCCCTGCGCTTGCGACGCTTTTCTGACTCGGGTTCCACAAGGTTGCCCTCCTCGTCGACCCAGCCTTGGTCTTCGACATATGCAGCCACCTTTCTGGCATCCTTTGGAATCTGGTTGCTTTTTAAGAATGCGGCATGCTTCGTCGTCTTGGCGAATTCGTGCACTACTACCTCGCGAGTCGACCTTTTGGTCTGTTTGGGCTTCTCCAAAGCCTTGTCAGCCTTGAATAGCGGGGCAGCATTTGGCGGCACCTTGGTCCTGAACAGCACCTCCGGTTCCGTCGTGTATTTGGAAGGTTGAGATTTGTGCTTCTTGGTGTCCTTCTTATCCTTACTTTTGCGCTTGGTGGAGGCTTCTGGCTCGGTCCAGCCGCGTTTGACGTTGCGGCCTTCCAGCTCGACCCCGGGGAGAATATCGTCCTTGGGCTTGGCCTTCTTTCCCTTCTTTCTAGCCTTCTTATCGGGCAACTCCACACCGGTGTCTGCCTGGATTTCCTCGAGCACTCTTTTCCTTTTTTCTGGCAGGGCATCTTCAATGCGCACCTTCTGTCCTCTCAGAATTGACCCGTTGAACTTCTTCTTGACCTTTCGCGCCTCCATGGTTGGTATCTCGATGTAGCCGAAGCCCTTCTCTGGGAAAGTCTGGACGGAATGGTACGATATGCCCGTTACGTGGGGGAGAACAGATTCGGGAATGAACGTCTTCAACAGGTCAGAGTTGAAGGGTGTAATGTGGAGACGAGTGCGCTCTTGGGGGCTGGGATTCGAGGCGCTTTGCTTGCGCGGGGAGGATGAGTCGGTAAGCGCTTGTGTGACGCTCATGATAGGCTCAGCAGTAAGACGAGTCGTGAATACAGCCACTAGAGTCGAGCTGGGTATAGCAATGCTATCGCCACATGGTAGGAGAGGTTGTATGGGCAATTGGAAAATGCAGCTGGTGATGGATCAAAGGTGAGTTGCAAGCAAAATGTCTCGGGCCGCACCGACAGCATCATTCCCGGTCCCACGCCAAGATTCGCAGGGTAAGTTGCGGCTTGGAAGCGTCTCCAGCGTCTGCCCTCAGCGCGACCAGTGCACATGCGCAACGAACCCTCACAAACATTCCCCTCCGCCTCGGACACCATGTCGCGACATAACTACGGCTTGCTGACGCTGTTGGCCGTCTTGTCGCTGTTCTCCGCGGTGCTTGCAGCTTGTACGCTTAACCCATCCCGAAAGCCGCGACGCCAACTAACCAACTCCAGCGCCTGCATCATTCTGCAAATGCACTTGCTTCACCAATAGCAGCATCATTCAGTTGAATGGTCTACCCTCCTCGTCATACTATAAGACGGGCAGGAATGGTGTCAAGGATATCTCAGACTTCCTTTTCGAACGTGAAGACCACGAGCGAAGAGCCACCAAGACCAAGCACAGGGAGAGGACGTGCAATGATTGCAATAGGCAATTCTGTCTCAACTACAACCTACCAATATGTAAGGGAGCAAAAGAGGAGGACGTATTTACCGAATGCTTCCGTAAGGCCGCCTGGGATGTTGGCAAAATCGCGGGCTAATACGATACTCAGAGAGGGATTCAGCCAAAGATCAAGCGGTTGTTTTGATATTCATGATCGCAACAGTAGGCTTATTGGTGTATGCTGCCTTGAGACCATTTATTGAGCAATGGCGAGAGGTATTGGCAAACCATTCCATCCCTCCCACAACGAATCGCTGACACTTTCTGTGAAGAAGGCCAATGAGCGAAGAACGTACATTCCGGTCTCGACAACCGGAGACCAATGAGGCGTTGTAGGAGGCGTTTGCGTAAAATACCCAAAATTCAGTTTCAAACCAGAACTCCGAACGCTAGACTCCGATCATGCATCTTTGATATCCCGGCCACAGGATGGAAGTATACTATGATACAAGAAAGCCTGTGCAATGTCGCTCTATGGACAGGGCCAGAATCAGATGTATGCACGCCGCGATTTGGCCCTCACCGGCCAGTTATCCAGCTTGTCCAGCTCTTGGAATTCTGGGTGGCTGCCTGCGCGGCATCGTCAGTAATGCGATCAAGTGGCCCTAGTGCCAGCGGCTGGGGCCTTTCGCCTTCTCGCCGCTTCTTATCCATATTCCTCACAATGCTCGTGTCGCCAACGACCTCTTTACCATGTGTTGTGGCATCCTGGACGGCGGCCAAGATACCTTCGCCCTCGGCACCGTCTCGAGTTGCAGACGCCAGGGTTCCTCCCGTCCTCTCCTCTTTCGACAAACCACCAAACATTGACTCTTTAGCACGCGCAAAAATGCCCTTCTTATTCCTTTTGATTTCCTCCGCTTCGGCGGCTGCGCGCTCACGGTTGAGGAGAAGCATTTGGTCATGGTTTATGGTGCCGTCGGTCAAGGCTTGTCTGGCTTCAGCGAGGGCAATGGCGTGCTTCTGTTTTTGCTCATGGAACCACTCTCTCTTCTTCTTGCGGTTGTAGATGATCATGTCGGTTACGGCCAGGGCAGAAACAATGCCAGCAACTCCTGCAAACTTGCTGTTAGCTTTTACCCGGGCATACCAGACCCAATGGGAGACCAATACCTGTAAACGCAATCAAGCTCAATGTTGTAAAGCGATGGGCCTTGTCCGCAAACGCACGCCCCTTGGACATATATCTGTCGTATTGTGACTGTTGTCCGGCCTTTGCCTGTTGTGCAGCTGCACGCAATCTCGCAATCTTTTCTTGCGGTGATTCCTTTCGTTGGCCGGCGGGAGGTTGGTTCAGCGGGACATTTGTAGCTTTCGAGTGCGCATAAGGCCCCGTGGCCGTGAACATGGTCGCATCTTTGACGGCTCGTGGCATTATTGAAGAGTGGTCTGGAAATTGGCGAGAATGCGTTGGAGAGCGTGGGGTTGGAGTGGCGGCGATGTTGACGACGACGAAATAGAGGTCTAACCCGCGGCCGAACTTTCTTCGATGGAGCATGGGGCGCTGGCTTGGCACGGCCACCAAATGCTGCCCGTGCCATTGGACTTTGTTACGTCAACCACCCACCTCGCTCCCTTCAGCCATGCCAACGCGAACCTCGACGCTCGCTGTGAAAAGGGCTACTTTGGCATTTTCTCATGCAAACATGTTGACATCTTGAGCGCAGTACTGTTCTGTCTTGGCCTTGTCGGTCTGCGAAGAGTGCTGCGAAAACACTGGCCTTGAACCCACCGACTTGGGGTTCATCATCATGGACCAGTCCACCGGTCAACCGCCAGATTTGGCGACAGTATTGAGCAACCTGGCAGCTATTGCGCAGCAGCAACAGCAACAGCAGCTGGGTCAGGGTCTCGTTCCCCAGCAACAGCAGCAGCCTCCTACGGGTCTGCCGTCCTCAAGCTACAGCGTCTCTACACTCGTTCCGAGCACGGCGTCGCTATATGAAAACGCTGCTATCACATCGGCCTCTTCTGTCTACGAGAACTCTCGTCTCGCTTCTCAAAATGCCGACTTCTCCAATTCTGCACTCCCTGCAGTAACCTCTCATGTCCAGACATCAACTCCCATCCCTCAAGGTTCGCAGACTTCCGCACACCCGTTGCATGGCACGAGAAATATCGTAGAATCTCACCTTTCGCGTTCGACTACGCCACAACAAGTCTCAACTCCCAAGCTGCAGCCGGCTTCGGCAAGAAAGCCTCCGATGATAGACCCAGCGACTATCCTCGACTGGTCGCAGGGTTTGCGGTGTATAACCAAGATTGCGGCTCAAAATCCTGGTATCAAAGGTGCAGTCCAAAAGGTAGGTCCCAAGCTCTTTAGTTCCGCAAAGCTTAATCTTAGGCTGTATTGCAGATGATTTCAGATCAGCATGAGAATGAACTCATGTGGTAAGTATGCGGATGTGGCGCGCTTGTCCAAAGATTGTGGCATCTGACAGAAAATAGGTGGGGCGGCAGGCAAGCGAGAACTAGCCAACATGTATCTCCAGAGGAACTCCAAGCATACGACGCAAAAACCCACCGGGCATTGCGCGAAATGTTCACAGCAATGTCAGGTCATCTAAAGAGCCTTGGCGTGCCGTTCTTTGGCGTCAACCCCGAACTTATTGTAAAGGATGAAGAATTCGAGGACGAAAAGCAAGTTTTGCTGGCAAAGAAAAAGATCACCGAGTCCGAACTAGTGAAGTTGCAGCGCAAGATGCTGGATTATTTGGAAGCTATGTACAAGGATTAAGAGTGTCCGGGGCCCGCTGCCGTCGACACTGATGAGCTCGGATGTGCCTTGTCCCCTCTCGCGCACAGAGCAAGGGATCGGGATGCATGAGTTGTTCCAACAGTATACTCTTGTCATTGAGCACTAGCGCATACGGGTGAGAGAATGCTAAAGGCGACGTCATCCGTAAGGCCTTTTCCTCGATTGGATTCTTTAGTCTGTAATGAGACAATGCTAACGGCAGAAAAAGAACCTTGGAGAGACAGTTTCATCAAAACCAGCACGTTTTATACGACGTGTAGCTTATGGCGCAAGTCCTTAACGCAGATGCACGCTCGAAGACGAACCGCAATTTGCACTGCCAGCCTTGTATGAGCGAACACACGACGAGCACCAACTTCTTATAAGTTCTGTTATAGGGAGACCCTTAATCGGAGGTGGCTGTGCAGCGCGGGAGTTGACAGCGTGGACAAAGCTGATTGTCTACGTGGTACACAGGCGGCCTGGAGAGACAGCGAGCATGCGGGAGGAATGCCTAGTAGATGTAGCTACCTGGCTCCCGTCGCCCAGAGAGTGCGGGTTTGGTTCTGGCAAGGGTCCTGCGATCTGACTTTGCCACGTGATTTGGCCGTTTCATAGAAATACACCCTACCACTACATCTTCTTTCTTGCGCCGCCCAGGAGTTGTTCAATTATACCGTCACTCCTTTTCGCCGGAATATATTGCGCCGGCGCGAACCACGTTCACTAAGATCTCTTTTTTTCCTTTGACGCTCTCTCGCTAAGCTCGGTCTGCTTGCGCGCAAATCACTGCGTAACAATGCCTCGCTCAGCGCGCCCTGCTGGCGTTGCCATGCTTTCACTCATTCAAATCGCAGTCGTGGCAGTCCTCTTTGGCGGGTCGCCTGTCAATACTGCGGAACTCAAACGTCGCGATGGCGTTCCCATCAATGTATACGGACAAAATGCGCAGCGCGTGGATGTGAATGGTGAGAGGGATACTTTTCCCATTCTTCTCATCACGGCGCCCATCTCTGGACTTCCAAAGTCATGTCAGGTCACGGCGACGGCGAACGAGGCTGGCACTCCAACTCCGTTTACATACATTGCGAAGAACTGCACTGGCTCTTTGACAGCAACACCAGCTGGGGTGCCTCTTGAGGTGAGTTGTTTCCCCTAACATGTTAACTCACATTCTGGGTCAACACCAACGTGAGAGCTTCGATAGACTCCGTCTGGATTGGTTCCCCCTAGTTCTGTCGGAACTGCACTACCACCACCTCCACCATCATCTAATACGACACCCGAGCCCACTACAACAACAACAACAACAACAACAACAACAACCAAAATCATTTCGATACTGACGGCTTGGACTACTATCAAGACTAGTAAATCTGGCGCAGTTCAACCGCCGCCATCTCTGGTGCCTACGTCCACGAGTCCCATTATCTCGATCATTCCAGCCCCTCCCGTCTTCTCGCCGGCCTCGACCGAGACTTGTGCTCCCTCCACCGTCTTTGTAACGGTGCCTGGAACTCCGGTTACAGTCACAGTGCCATCACAGCCTCAAGTTCCAGTGGTTTCGACCCCAGCCGTTACTCCCGTGGTCAGTGTTCCTCCCCAAGCTCCGCCAGTTTCGGTTTCGACTCCATTTGTCCCTGTGGTCAATGTTCCTCCACCAGCTCCACCAAGCACTCCAGAATCCCCTCCATCCATCCCTCCTCCCGAGGCTCCATCGTCGCCCCCATCTGAAG
>JAIFKG010000308.1:0-14442 GCA_020351975.1 Phyllosticta ampelicida | reverse complement strand
CGCGTTTTCTGTCCCCCAACACCCGCCCCCACCCCCCCCCCCAACCCCCCGCGGCGGGGGGGGGGGGGGGGGGGGCTGTAGCTATCCTTCCGCAAGCTCAGACGCCCCAAAGTCTTCGAGCCGCAGGGCACATGAATGCTCGCCTTAGTATACACATTGCCCTTCTTTTGATTGGCTCGATATTGTCTGCGTTGACTTGTTCGGATGATGATTAACAGAAACAGGCAACGAAGCAGTGTGCGTTCAGGCAGGGGTCCATTGCGAAATGTAAAAGTGTCTACGCCTATCGCGATGTTGATGTAGGCGCCAGTATCCCTGAGGTTTTCCCTTGCCGTGCTCTCACACCTCCGCGCCCTTCCGCCTCCGCACCTTCTTCCACCCCATCCCAACACTGTGGGCAATATCCTCCCAGATGCCCCTCGGTGGCTGCGTCTCGGCTTCGTGCGCATCGATGCGGGGTCGCTCCCATACGAGGTCTGCCTCCTCGGGGCGCACCATGGGGGTGCGCTTCACAATCTTGAAGGTAACGTACAGGATGATGCAGACGAACACCATGGTATAGTAAGTGAAGAAGGTCCCAACATTCCACCAGCCGCCGGGCAGGAAGACGGTGTAACCGTAGCACGCGACGGTGCTAATCATGATGGCCATTCCCACCCATGCGACATAAGGCTGGCCCCAGCCGCGGTAGGGCAGGTTTGTGCGCGAGTAGCCCTGTGCATGCAGCGCGCGGTAGAAAGCGAGGTAGATGAGGCACATGAAAATGTAGTTCATGAGTTGCGAGGCTTGCGTGAGGTTGGCGAGCCATTTTAGCCCTTCGGACGCGCCGCTGCCGACGCTGAGGAACGACAGGAAGGGAAAGATCATGGTCACGGCGAAGGCGTAGATGGGCACGCCTTGCCGCGTTACTTTGCTCAGGATCTTGGGCGCGTGGCCCTCTAGCGCGAGCGCGTAGAGCGTGCGGGTTGCCGCGAATCTACATTCGAGTGTCAGACTAGAGTGATGTAGGGAGAGTGACAACGAGACCCCTTACACGTAGGAATTGCCGGCGGAGAAGATGCTGGTCACCATCAGAGCATTGGTCAAGTCGGGCAGCACATCAATGGCCATGTTCTGCATCGCAATCACGTACGGGCTGGCGCCCGCGTTGCCCGTGTCGCCGTTGCCCAGGAGGTTGTTGAGAGTTGGGTCGTTGTATGGCAGCACGATGCCCACGCAGAGCGCGCCTAGGATATAGAAGCAGCCGAAGCGCCAGTACACGGTTTTGAAGGCCTCTTTGATCGTCACCCGGGGGTGTATGGCCTCGCCCGAGACCATGGCGATGTACTCAGGCCCCACTATGGTAAAGGAGGCCTGGAAGAACGCACCCAGGAACCCCTCGAAGCGGCCGAGTGATCCGCTCGTCACGTACGTCGCAAAAGCGCCTGGTTTGGACCAGTAACGGAAGCCGTAGGCGTCGTGGGCTGGGTTCCCGCCGATCATGGTGATGAAGGTGAACATGAACAAGATGAAGATGAGCAAAACCTTGCCGGACGCGAGCCAGAATTCCGTTTCGCCGTACCATCGGACTGTGAAGACATTGATCAATCTTTATAAGAATTAGCCAAATTTTTTCAGAGGATATCAGGGAGCAATCATGGTCATGGGCAAAAGGACGAACCCGTAGAGCACAATACAAACGGCGCAAACCGCGGCCAGCGGAATGTTGTCGCTCCAGTACTGCAGGACCAATATGAGCGCCGAAATCTCGAATGGAATCAAGCAGGCCTCGTAAAGGAAAAAGTTCCATCCGGCGGTAAAGCCGAGGGCCTCATCCACCCACTTGGATGCCATGCGCACCCACGAGCCGCTGACGGGCATGAAGACGGCCATCTCGGCCATGCAGCTGTTGACCAGCGCGAGCGCGCAGCTATACAGGATGAAACCGAGGAGCAGGCTGGCGGGTCCGCCTTCGACAAGCCCATACCCGATGCTCACGAACAGTGCTGTCCCAATTGATCCCCCGATGGCGATCCATTGAATCTGCCGGTTGGACAAACTGCGGTGCAGGTGGTCCACGCCCTGCCTTGTCCCATCTCTTACGGAGTCTGTGTCGGTCGCAGTGTATTGGGGCGTTTCTCGCAGGGTGGCCTTTTCAGCGTGTTTGGACGGCTTTCGTATGGCATTGTTCGTGTCCATGGTGGCGGTTTCTCATGCTGCAGCAAGAGTGCGTCGAGGAGGGTATAGACGTCGAGGTCAAGGTCAAGGTCGAGGTCGAGTGCCAGTGCCAGTGCCAGTGCCAGTGCCAGTGCCAGTGCCATATCGGGCACGCAACTTGCGTGATAGGCTCATGAAGGATTCTCCCAACGCTCCCAACGCCCTTGGCGCGATAAGATCATACACGTAACGGGAGCAGACATGGGAGGGCGTCCTGGTTGGTTGGGCTGTCGGTGCCGTTCGTTGGTCGACCGGAACTCTGTCGCCGTTCCGTCTGCGCCTCTTCAAATCCTTTTTCTCGACTGTCGAAACGTCAAAGGCCGGTTCTGACGGCAACGCCATGGTCGAACATTCCGCTACCCCGTCTTTGGTGCAACATGGCCTGCAGACGTCAATTAAATGTATAGCTCCGCCGTCTTGGATCTAGCGGAACGTGCACCGCCATGTCTTCGCCTGCTTCTCGGTCTCGGCTTTTCATCGACGCGCGACCGTAGATCTGTACGGCCATGGCCTTGGACTGCTCGTCTGCGGTCTGCGGTCTGCGGTCTATTGCAACGCTTGAAGATGGGACCGCTTTCTGCTGGCCTTTTCTACCCCTTGCCGACATCCGGCTCGGCGCATCCAACACTGGTTCTGCTGCCCCTCGATGTCGCCCAGTCGGTCTCCAGCATTTTCAGTGGACAGACAGGAGCGAGCCATCCCCGATCGCGGTCCGAGCACCAACCATGTTCGACCTCCAACCGACCAGCAC
Source organism: Phyllosticta ampelicida (assembly GCA_020351975.1). Taxonomy (NCBI): domain Eukaryota; kingdom Fungi; phylum Ascomycota; class Dothideomycetes; order Botryosphaeriales; family Phyllostictaceae; genus Phyllosticta; species Phyllosticta ampelicida. The sequence goes on along the minus strand of JAIFKG010000308.1, from coordinate 11,495 downwards.
CGGACCTCCAACCGCGACCACCAACGACGAGTCGACAATCGACGACTGCATGACCTGATTTGGCTGCCGAAGTCCTGGAGATCATGAGCGGGCCGGCCCTTGCGCCACCCCTGGCTTGACGATTCTACTTTTTGATGGCGGCGCTGGACGGCGTTTGCTTATTGCGCCTGACGAAAAGCTTGTTCTGCTGGTCCGCCTCATTGGGACTTGCTATGACGTTATGTGCGGAATATTTCCTTCCTCTGTGCCGAGCTTTAGTCTGCATCTGGTCAACATCAGACATTGGTGTGCTTACTGCTGCACGGCCATCCAGTTGCCAGGCCACCGCCCATGCCACGTTCGACTGGCTTTGGGACGGGAGGATGGTGGATGCCGTGAGCCGTGAGCCGTGAGCCGTGAGCCGTGACCGCTCGCGCTGTTGACCGGCCGCGGCCACCGAAGAAAAGTGCGAGATGCGGATTTTTGGTGTTCCTTCGAGCGCGGAAATTCGCTGGCTCACCCAAGATTTCCGCCTCTTTTCTCGCCGTCCGATCTCCATACCGAATCTCCACCGATGTCTTCCAGTCTGTGCGAAGTCGCCATGACCGCCGCCCGTACGCGCCCCTATCGCATCCCCGCGGCCTCCGTGGCGACCTGAGAGACCCTCTTGTTCTCGATTTGGTTGTTAGATGTACAATTCACGTCATGCTTGATCTAACACCCGCCCCATACTACTTTCTATAAGAACAAACATGTCGGCCCTCGAAAAACACGTCTTTATCCACAGCCCGTCCGTCCAGCAGTTTCATTACGATATCCACAGCGCTCAGAAACTTTGATACCCACCATAATTTCTTTCACATTGAGAAAATAATCTTTCCAACCTTATCAATCATGGGTCCCGTCGCCGACGTTTCCAACAACTGGGGGTTCTCCCCTTACGCCGACAAGCCTCTTCCCCGCCGTGTCGAGGACATTGCCGCAAAGGACCCTTCGCGGACATGGATGATTGTCCCCCGCACCTCCGATGTTAACGGCGAATACCGCTACATTACCTTCAGAGAATTTGCAAAGGCCGTCGACGGGTTCGCAAGATGGATTGAAAAGACCATTGGCATCAACAAGGAAAAGCGCGAGACCATCGCGTATTTGGGGTAAGCGAAGCATCATCCATCGTCGAGTCTTGGATTCTAACGGATGTCCAGTGTTAACGATGTCCGCTACGCGGTTGTTATCGTGGCCATGATGAAGACAAATAAGCGCGTATGTTCTGAACCATCGTTCGGAGAAAAGAAAAAAGGGAAACAAGAAAATACTAATCCTCGACACAGGCTTTGTTGCTTTCACTCAAAAACTCGGACGAGGCCCAGCTCCACCTGCTCGGAAAGACCGACTCTGCTCACTACATGTTTAGCGAGGGTATCGAGAAGAACCTGGAAGCCTTCAAGATGCATTCCGAAAACCTGCACGGGCACCAAATCCCCACTTTCGATGAGATGATCGCCGAAGGAGAACATGGATCTTTCGAAAGTATTGGCGCTGAGGGTCTCCTCGAGAAGGTCCTCGTTCTCCACACCTCTGGTTCTACCGGTCTGCCTAAGCCCATCTACGTAACCAACGGATGGTTGGCCGTGACAGACCACCAAAAGTACGCCAAGGCGCCGGAAGGCAAAGAAATCGCTGCATCTGGTTGGCTCAACAGTGATGGACAGGCTTTATTCACCCCCGCGCCGTTTTTTCACACGATGGGCGTCGTGACGCTGTTGAGGACCATCTGGACTGGCCCCCTTCTTCTCCCTCCGCTTGGAAAGCCCCTCAACAGTGAGCTTGCCAACGACTCCCTGCTCTTGGGAATCGCCAAGATTGCTCTCATCACACCTTCCATGCTCGAGGAGATGAGCGAGACCGAAAAGGGTCTCAAGGCGCTTAGTACCGTCGACCAAGTTTTCTTTGGAGGAGCCCCCTTGGCAAAGGAGGCTGGTGACCGCGTCATCAAGGTCACCAAGCTTCAAACTCTTATCGGTTCGACCGAAGCCAACTTATTCCTGAACCTGACCCCAGAGGACCGCCACGACTGGCAATACTTTGACTGGCACCCTGCTACAGGATCTGTCATGGAAGATGCCGGCGAGGGCCTGTACGAGCAAGTCATCAAGCCCATCGCTGACCCCAGGTTTTTGGGTATCTTTTACACGTTCCCCGAACTCACCGAGTGGAGGACTAAGGACTTGTTTGAGCCCCACCCCACCAGAAAGGGTCTCTGGCGCTACAGAGGTCGCCGTGACGACGTGATTGTCTTCAGCAACGGCGAGAAATTCAATCCAGTGTCTTTCGAGAAGACTGTGGAGGACCATACTTTGGTGAAGGGCGCTGTGGTTGTCGGCGAGGGCCGCTTCCAGCCCGGCTTGCTCATTGAGCCTGACTGGTCGAAGCTCGGCAATGGTTACGACCTGAATGTTCTCCTGGACGAAATCTGGTCGGCTGTCGAACTTGCCAACAAGGACGCTCCCTCCCATGGCCAAGTTTGGAAAAACAAGATTGCATTCGTCACTAGAGCCAAGGAGTTCGCTCGTAGCCCCAAGGGCTCCATACAGCGCCGCGCCACTCTCAGCCTCTTTTCTGCGGAGATCAACGCCCTATACTCCAGCGAGGGCTTCGACGACGTGCTCGGCAAGCTCGATAAGAGCGCAGACAAGGACGCCGCCCGTACTTTTGTCCGCAAGGCGTTTGGCCTTATCCTCAACGACTTCAAGGACGAGCACTCTGATGACCAGGACATCTTTGATTTTGGTGTCGACTCGCTCCAGGTCATGGCTCTCGCCAGCGCCTTCAGCCATGCGTTGAAGTCCGACAAGGCTGACCGCGGTGCCGCCGTGGTCCCTCGCGATATCTATGGCAACCCTACTGTCAACAAGCTTGCTATTGCATTGATCGCCAAGGTTTCGGGGTCTGGTGAGGCTGCTCAGCCTGCCCGCCCGCGTGAGGAGGTCATGCTCGAGATGATCAAGAAGTATACTGATGACCTCCCCAAGACTGCTGCTCCCCTCCCTACTCTGCCCGAAAAGCAGACTGTTGTCATCACCGGCAGTACCGGCTCCCTGGGTAACTACATGCTCGAGGACTGCATCAAGTGCCCAAATGTCGCCAAAATCTACTGCCTCAACCGTTCTGACTCGGCCGAGGCCCGCCAGGCCAAGAGCTTTGCTGAGCGCGGCGTCAAGGCCGACTTCAGCAAGGTCACTTTCCTACGCACAGATTTTAGCTCGGACCGCTTTGCTCTGGCTTCTGAAATCTACGAAGAGCTTCTCAACACCGTCACGACCTTTATCCACAACGCCTGGGCTGTCGACTTCAACCACTCCCTCGAATCCTACGAGCCGACTCACATTGCTGGTACCCGGCGCGTCATAGACTTCAGCTTGCAGTCCAAATTCCGTGCGCACATATCCTTCATCTCCTCCATTGCCTCGGTCGGCAACTGGCCTTCTATAGGCTCTGGCCCTGTCCCCGAGGAGTTTATCGACAACGACCGCGCTCCGTTGCCTCAGGGTTACGGTGAGTCGAAGCACGTCGCGGCCCGTATCCTTTCCATCGCCGCCAGGCAATCCGCTGTTCCAGTCAGCATCATGCGCTGCGGTCAGCTTGCTGGATCCCGCCAGGAGGGTGGTGTGTGGAACCGTCACGAGTGGCTCCCCAGTATCGTCCACACCAGCAAGAACATGGGCATAGTTCCCCGGAACCTCGGCAACCAGGACAACGTCGACTGGGTCCCGATGGACGCTGCCGCCCGCACCGTCCTCGAGTCGACCACAAATCGTCTGCAGGTCCAGTCCACCAAGATTCTCGACGTCTTCCACGTCGTCAACCCCCGCGTTGTCTCTTGGAGCACGCTTGTCCCCGTCATCAAGGACTTCTACAAGAAAACTCAGGGCCTCGACCTCAAGGCTGTGTCCTTCGACGACTGGATGGCAAAGCTGAAGGCCACTCCACTTACCAAGGAGGAGGTCGAGAAGAAGCCCGGTGTCAAGCTTGTCGACTTCTACGAGGGTCTGCGCGCCCCTGGTGGTGCTTTGCCCTCCATGTCCACCCAGCATACTTCCGATTTCTCTGAGTGCTTGAGGACCTTGAACGCGGTCGATGCGCCCCTGTTTGAGAACTGGTGCAAGCAGTGGGGTTTTTAGACTACTCATGATTGGCTTCATTCGGATGGGCCAATTTGCATACTCATGGTGGCGTTTTTGATACCATTTAGACGTGATTTTGGTTATTTTCAGTATTTTATATTTCCAAGTGTCTCATCGATTGAAGCATTTGACACAGTTCTGTTGTTTTGAAACCATGAAATTTACTAAATTTCAAAAACTGAGCTCTTACTCTGTGACTTTCTTTCACTCACAAAAGATGACATGATAGGGGGCAGTCATGCTTACTGCTGGGCATCGAAGACCTTCGTTGCCCTCGTTGCGTGATTCGATGACCCGATAAAGCGTAACTGAACAGGCAATGTGGGTGTGGGTTCTCCGCTCCCGCATCATCCGAAAACGCGACGGCAGTACCGCTGCATGGATATCATCGAACTTTTACCACATTGCGCATCAAACACCCAACAGCCGCCTTAGATGAACCAGAGCAAAAAAGATGAAAGAACGCAGCCAACCCACCAAAGACCAGATAAAGAGCGTTTTGGATTCAGGATGCGGCAGTTCCTGAATAAGATGCTGTCTGCACAGGGAGCGGAGCCAAAACCGCTGCCTATGGTCGAGACGGCATCGTGTAAGGAGGATAAATTCTTCAGCGACCAGATAGACCTCGAGAGTCTGCCGTCACCGCTTATCCACAAGAGCGATGGGGGTCGTCATATTCAAGTTTACGGGATGCATAGTTTCAAAACACCGGACGGCAAGTGGACCAACTGGTCGATTGCCCGAGCCGTGGTGCATGTCAAGAATCATCTCGCTGGATTGGTGATCCCACCGCAGCACATTTGGCAAATTTAGGATTCGTGGGGGAAGGAAGGTAAGGACGTGCCGAGGGCGCTGGCTTCGAGTACACCTATGCCTGACGGTGTCACCGAGGGCGAGTTAAGCTGGTGCCATTACAGGCATCGCTATCAACGTCGTGAAGTGTCAGACGAATGACCTTCTCGTCCCTGCCAACTCCGATGATGATCTGGATGCCTGCTGCATACACCAAGTGGAAGACCTAGGAGGCCACTAGCTTTGGAAAGAGCTATCCCGAAGAAGTGAAGCAGAAGGTGCTTTCGGAGCGGCGCGCAATGGGTTTAGAGCAGTAGCCGTCCAAGTCAGTATAAACTGATGATAATTGTCCAACGAATATTCATCTACATCACCATAACGTACAGAGCGATGAATTCAATTGCTTGTGCTGATGATATATAAAAGCCCCGTCGTAGTAAAAAAACTTCAAACAAGTAGCTCGCAGTAAATAGTTTTACTCTGATTGCCGCGTTGCTTTCAAACCAGCCTATTCAAAATTTCTTCTCCTGTCAGATACCTTTGCAGGTTGGCTACCGTCTGGGGCCACCAGTCTTGGAACGTCTTTTCGCTGGCATAACCCGAATGTGGTGTCAAGATAACTTCACTTCTGCCTTCGGCCGAGCTCCAATTCGTCGTGCGCCACTTGCTATCTTTGGGCAAAGGTTCTTCCCAAAAGACGTCTAGAGCCGCGCCACGGATTTTACCTTTGTCCAAAACCTCGTACAAGGCGTCCTCTTCGACCAGCGGACCGCGCGATGTGTTGATGAACAAGGCTGACGGCTTCATTAAATTAAGCTCCTTCGCGCTGATGATGCCTCTCGAACGCTCCGATAGGACGTAGTGCACGCTCAAGATATCTGCTTCTTTGAACAATGCCTCCTTAGACGGTGCAACATGGAAAGCACCCTTGGGAAGACCACACTCCTTTGCTTGACGATCCGCGTCCTCCTGCGTCAAGTGGACGCTCCAGGCCAATATACGCATGCCGAATACGGTATATGCGACCTTGGCTGACTCAGATCCTAGCTTTCCTAAGCCCAGGCATGCAAACGTTTTGCCGCCCAAGTCAATATGCAGTGGAAGCTCATGCTGCCATCCACCTTGCTTGGCGATCTGGTCATCCCGTGGAATGCTGTTTGCAAGGGCCAGGATGAGAGCCCAGTTGTGTTGGGTCGTATGCGCGGGTGCCTTTGGCACATCGGGATCTACTGACTTGAGTTGGGCAGGCTTTGTTCCCGCGACGATAATTTCAGATTCTTTGAATGCATCCAGATCCAGCGCAAGGTTGCGCATGCCAGTTGTGAGTAAAATGCGGAGGTTGGGCAGCGCGGTGACTATTTCCCGTGGAAAAGGTGTGCGCTCCCGAATGGTGGAAATGACCTCGAAGGGCTGGAGGCGCTCGATGAGTTCCCGGGGATTCTTCTTGGGGTCAATGGTCTCCGGGAAGTAAGATACGTCGAGATCCGCTTGCAGAATGTCTTTGAGATACTTCGGAGCATGATCTTGCCAGTCATCAAGCACCGCGAGTTTGATAGACCGACTAAGCTTTGTGGGCGACGGAATGGTCGACATTATCGAAATAAATGTGCAATTCGGGCACAAATCGTCAAAGGATGACGCAGAGATGTTTAATAATACGTGGAAGAACTCTTATACTTCTTGTAGTCCTGTAGATAAGGTGCGGGGGTCGCTACTTTTCAAAGTGGGGTAGGGGAACCGCGGGAAAGATGACGTGACGCCAGGTACGGAACACGGCACGGCACGCTACATTTCGTTACGATCGCCAGGGAAGGTTAGAATAATAACCTACCCCGGAATTATACTGGTAAGTTGACTCGTTTGAGACTTGTGGGGGACCCTTGCAACTTTGCCTTCTCGATTTGGTCGAAACAGCTTCAACAAAACCTGTTGCCAGGAGCATCGCAGAAACCGAAACCAGCAGGCGACGCTCTGAAAATCTCCGATTTGATGAGTTGATAGTGACGAATTGGACAAGATTGATCGAACTCATGCCCGTGATAGCTGGCGAGAAATCATCGTTCAAGTTTTCATATTCAAGGTGGGATTAGTTGGCACAAGATTTGGCACGTTCGAGGACTTTTCCAATCACATACTATTATCCTATGGTTTCGCTGACACTGGAAATGCAACATGCAGCTCATAGCTTGTCAAGCTGTTGCTTTAGGTTTTAGCATGAACACATAGGCCTATGCCACCGAGAACCAACGCCATCCCTATCCAGGTATCTGAAGACAAAGCATGGTCAGGGGGGAATCATTTGGAACCAGCCCTACATACCTCTTGATATCACTTTACTTTCTGCCCACCATTCGCCAAGCACTGTGAACAGGAAAGCCAATGAGTTTGTGATTGGCACTGTCAGACTCAATTCTTCCGAATCGTTAGCATTTTCCAGAAATTCATGATGCGGTTTTTTTCTCAGCCGCGGACATACCGGCTTTCCCAATCAACAAAAAGAACCATACACTTCCGGTCACATTCAGCAGCAACGGCACTGCATAACTTGGCCGCCTCAGCAAATCGATGACCGAAAATATTACTCCCCAAAACTTTCTCTTTAGCCACGGAGCGTTGGGATCCGAGAGATAAGGACGTGAAGGCGGCGTGTAGTTGATGGCGGCGCGTCTCATGAACGGCGTGGTCAATCCCCACGCCGCGCCAACGAGCAAAAATCCAAGGATCCAGCGGAAAATGGAGGGTTGCGGTTCGGGGGATGATGGTGATGATGCTGTATCCATGGCGAAAGACGACGAAACCACAAAAAGAGCGACGATATTCGCTGGAGAAGAAGGAGGTTGTAGTTATTGGGTTTCAGCAGATCCGGGGGTTGGCTGCGAGCGGTGGCCCAGGCGGTGAAGCAGATATCGACCACTCCAAAAAAATGTCTCCGTTGGACAACTACCGCATTGATCACCGCAACACTCACGCCTCGCACGACCGCAATGGCTGCCGAAGTACAGCGGCTGCAGCCCGTAAAGTTACCCTCAGGGCCGGCTACTCTCACGCCCGAGCAAAAGTACTGGCAGAGTTTTGCATCGCAAGTTCTTCTCCCGTCGCCGCACTCGTCGCCCGTCACATCCATTTCTGCGCCCTCTTTCGTCGCCTCATCGAGCCAGCTCGCACCGCCCGAAACCTTTGCCGTCACGTCTGGGAATCGGGTACAAGTGCTCAGCAGCCGCACGCGTAAAGCCATCAAAACCATCTCGCGCTTTGGCGTCGACGACCGCGCGCATTCTGGCGATATTCGACGCGATGGACGCATCCTTGTGGCCGGCGGCGACTCGGGCGCAATCCAGGCCTTTGATATTAACTCACGCGCTATTCTCAAGACGTGGAAGGAGCACAAACAGCCCGTGTGGGTCACCAAGTGGAGCCCGGCGGAATTGACAACTCTCATGAGCGCGTCTGACGACAAGACCGTGAGGCTTTGGGATCTGCCTTCGGATGCCAGCACGCAGAAATTTTTGGGGCATCAGGACTACGTCAGGTGTGGTGGTTTCATGCCGGGGCAGGCAGATCGCATGTTGTACTCGGGTAGCTACGACCAAACAGTGCGATTGTGGGATCCCAGGGTAGGCAGCAAAGCCGTCATGGTGTTCAAGCATTCGGCAGCAATCGAAAGCGTACTTCCTCTCCCATCTGGAACGACGCTGCTGGCCTCGGCCGAAAACACAGTATCTGTGCTGGACTTGGTGGCAGCAAGGCCGCTGGAGCTGCTCAAGAACCACCAAAAAACCGTCACAAGTCTCGCACTGGCCAGCAACGGAGAAAGAGTGCTCAGCGGTGGATTGGACGGACACGTGAAAGTATTTGAGACGACAGGATGGAACGTTGTGGCTGGCTTCAAGTACCCCTCGCCGATTCTCTCGCTCAGCGTCATTGCATCAGGCGCCAACCGCGAAGACAAGCACCTGGCCGTCGGCATGGAGAACGGTCTGCTGTCGCTACGGACGCGCCTGTCGGGCCAGCAAAAGGAACAGGCGCGCGAGCGAGAAAAGGAGATGAAGGCGCTGATGGAGGGCAAGATTGAGGAGTTCGACCGCAAGAGGAAGCGCGGCAAGGGTTGGGAAAAGAATCTGAGGGGGCGCGATTTCACGGGTGAGGGGGCCGACATTGTCATCGACGGCAACCCGAGAGGCAAGATTCGGAACTTGAGCAAGTGGGAGACGGCGCTGCGGAAAGGTCAATATGAAAAATCGCTGGATCTGGTGCTCGAAGCAACGGTTCGTCAACATCCATTCCTTGACCAGTCACAATTTTCTGCTAACGACTTTGAAGACGAACTCCAAGCAGGACACCGTAACGCTCCTCACGGCACTGCGGCACCGCTCAGCGCTGCGCGCCGCACTCATGGGTCGCGACGAGCTGACGCTGCAACCCATTATCAAGTGGCTGGTTCGTAACATGAGCGACCCGCGCCACGTCCAGCTTGTCACCGATGTGGCATTTGTGTTGCTCGACCTGTACGGCGAGGAGATGGGCCAAAGCCCTGAAATCGACGCTCTTGTCGATCGCCTGCGCGAGACGGTCAGGCGCGAGGCTGGCATCAGCCAACAGGCGTGGGGCATTAAGGGAATGTTGGACATGCTTACTGCCGGCGCCGGTGCGGCGTAGGCTCTTTCCCTGGCTCAAACAAAAGACAAAGGAGTTATCTGCATAGCGGCGGCGTTCAAGGTTTTGTGGGAGGTGGACGGTATCTGGGTAAATACCAAGTCGTGGTAGGAAAAGTTTTGGGTGAACTGAGCAATGTCCGTAACATGTAGTCGATCGACTTGCCAAACATGAACCAAGGCTGTTATCAACCAGGCAGGAAAGTTTTGTGCGTGATGCTACATGCAGAAATGCTACAAGCTCATCGAGACCATCCTGTTTTCGTTCCCGGGAATAACAAGATCTACCACATCACATGCTGGCGCTGAGTGGGAATAACTCTGTTGGGCAGGTGTACCCAGACCTTGCGTTTGGCCTTCTTTTCTTCTCTCTCCTTGTGTTCTCTGATTCTTGTGGCTTCTTCCTTAAGTACAACGGAAATGCCTTGAAAAATGTTAGTCATTTTCAAATTGGACCGTAGAAAAAGAACAGAACGTACTTGTCTTCGGCAAGCGCAACAGGTTAACACGACCCCTGGCCCGGTAGTCGTATGCCTTGCCGTACTCGCCACGCCCGACCCATGCTTGATCAATGTAGAGACTCGTCTTGTCCTCGACGAGTTTTCTCTTGCCATTCTTGAGCCTGATCTCGGTCGGCGAGCCGGAGGTGCCGGTGGCCTTGCCCAAGCCCATACCTCTGCTTACAACGGCGTGATCACGGGCATAATCAAGGTGCTGCAAAACATCATGGGCAGCCTTCTTTTTACTGAAGCGCATCTGAAGCATGGCCTCGTCGAGCGGCTTGCCGGCAATCTGGCGTGCCAGCAAGTTCAGCTTCTTGACACTCGTTTTGATCCACGGACTCTTGACCACGTCTTCGCGCTCCGTCTGCTTGATCTGTTGTGCACGCGTCAGGCGCCCCCGCTTCCGCACCTCTCGAATCACCATTTTTCGCTCCCAGCGCATGCGCTGCTCCGGCTTGGGGTCCAACGCCATGGCCATGGCTTGCCGGTTGCGCTCCTTCTTGGCAATGCGCCTCTCCTGCTCCTCCTTGGACCTGCCCTGGGCGGGCTTCTTGCCATCTTCGAAGATGGATGTCGGAGCCAAGTCACCTTTGGGTCCTGGGCCGCCGCCCGGGGCTAGTCCTTGTCGCGCGTGTTTCTTTTTGAGGTAATCGTCGAGGATGGGGTTGGAGGAGCCTTGGTTTACTTGGCCCTCTGTATCTTTCTTCTTTGATCTGAAGAGGTTGCGGAAAGAAAAGGTGCGCTGAGGCTGGATTGGGAGGGAGACGACTGGAGAATGTTAGCGGGAATGGAAATTGTGCAACTGTTGCGAGGGCGGCAGCATCATCGGGAGCGAGGGTGAATGGATGCCAATGGATGGGCGACAGACCTGGCTGGAGCAGCCGTCTCGCGGGCAGCCGGACACTCATGGCGTGGAGTGTATGTGATGGTGGAAGACGGCCACTTGCGCATGTGGAAGTGTAGCATGGAAATCGGAAAGCTCCGCGGCAAGACGTCGGCGACAGCAACACGCGACCGGCCGGCACGGTGCAGCCCCAAGTGGCAGTGCACGTGACTTTCCAGGCGTCGAGCTCGGTAGTGATGATGTTATAGCGCGTTTGAGGGCGCTGTGCAAGAAAGCCGAAACTGAGGCTACTGAATGGCAACCGAATGAACGGGATAAAGCCGGGTTGGATATATTTCGCCCAGCAGACCAGCTCCGCACGCCGATCCAGTGCAGTGTAGTGCAGTGCAGCCCACGGTAGACCGACAAGACCAGACGAGACGTCTGAAGACTGAAGAATTCGCAGAGGGCCAGCTCCATCTTCATCCACCACCGTCTGCACTCGCTCTGCTCCAGTCGCTGCGTCGGTCCCATCCGGCCAGACAGGGCCCGTCCCCGCCCC